>CM054825.1:6307304-6472083 GCA_028984105.1 Lavandula angustifolia | reverse complement strand
TTTCAATGGCGAACGTTCAAACTCCGCACAACATCGAGGAGATTGTAGCCTCCAGGATTCTCGTTTGAACCTACCTTGGCCTTCCGCCAAGTGGAGATCTCTTTCCTTGAACCCGTGTTTGACGCTTGGAGCGCTCGTGGTTGGAGATGCCGGCTCGAAGCACCCCGCGCTTTTCCCCCTCGACAGTCGCCGAAGTTTATTTCAACCTGGAAATCCCTAAGCGCCGGGAGGAGAGGAATTGTCCTTCTCTTATCGAAGGAAGTCGATCAAGATGAGCGGGAGTCACCGTTCTTACCTTCGATATTCAAGATGCTCTATCTCTCTCTTTCGATCTTCCCAACTCCGGCATTTCTCCGATGGATACAAGGAGAAGGAGATCAATGCATATGTGCAGTAAATTCTCGTGGACGCAAGGATGTGGCGTTCAAAACAAACCCTTTACCGAGGAATATGTTGCTACCCCAAGATGCAGGTCTAGCTTACGTGGTATCGCACATTCTCGACAAGTTCAAACTGGATCATATGATCAACCCGCCCAAACCTAGGATTCACTGATGATGGCAATAGACGATGGGGTTGAAGTGAACCGGGCCGAGTATTATACTACTCGGATGAAGGCACAGTGCTCGAAGTTCACCACATTACCCACCGGCGAGAGAAGGATAGCCAAGATTGGGGTAAACTTCTATTCGGAACAAAGATGTCCCGTTTCCGATAGAATGCATAGTTCGTGAGGAACTCAACCGTTGAGAACTCACCTTTGAGGACTCCAAGTACTTTGACAAGAAGTCCATCAAATTTACGACAAAGGCCGGAGCAGGAAAAGTCAATCGGCAAGGGGCCACCCGAACCGAAGAGAGCGGCGTCCGCTCCGCCCCCAACCGCCCAAGTGCCAAAGAAGAGGAGGTCAAGCAAGACTCGACTCGGCTGAGGTCACAGCCGGCTCAACCACTTACCATTATTCACCCAGCCTCCTCCTTCTATTCAAGAGGGAGCAACTACTCGATTCGTATATCCGGAATCGAGGGAGCGACGATCAAGGACAAGGTCCAAGTGATCAGCCCGAGGGAACAGAGTCCGACAAGAGGGAACCGTCACCCGAACCTACCGCCGAGTGGACAACAACCGACACCACTGACCACGTGCTGCACCCGAGATTCAGCCTAGAGATACCGTAAATTGCCGAGCACGCAGATCCGGTTGAAATAGCAAGAAGGACAAGAGCTCGATGCTCTTAAGGTTTCTCGCGACCGGGACATTCTTATCGACTTTGCCAAATCCCAAGCTAGCCACCGCGATGAGCATCGACAGAGGAGCAAGAGCTCCAAGCCAAGATTGGATTCGGAGAGCCACCGATGTGGCGTCTTTCGAAGATTCGAGGGCTGCAATGCTCTATTTACCGAGCTTGAGAGCTCCGACCGAAACAGCCTCCGCCCCCATCTCCACCTTTCCGATAAAGGTGATAATAATGATCAAGATGAGGAGATGGATGGCCAACCCAAGGAAGCGCACTCAAGGGAGAATCTGCAGAGGGACAAACTCCCCAAGAGAAGAGCCCAACACCACCCATAGTCACATCGGGTGAGGCTACAACCGCTCCGAAGTACAAGTAGGGAGCAGCTTGATCTCGTTCTCCGGAGCAGAGGCTCTGGAACCAGCCTCTTATCGATACAACCCATCGGTTCCGTGTCCTCACGTTCGTCAATGTGGCTATCAAACGCCAAGGTGAGAAAAATCGACTCCTAGCCAAAGATGTTCATTTTAAATGGGAGAAGTACACCAAGGCTCGAACGAAGCTCTAAGTAAGTTGGCCGCCGACATCTCCACCCCCTAAAGAGGCTTCTCACCGGATTTCAAGGAGATAGTCGAGCTGCCCTAAGTGCTCAAAAGGCCGATTTAACAAAGACAGAGTCGCTCAACCGCTGCCACTCAAAGATAAAACTTTCTGAGCAAACCGACTCAAGCCATGAAAACAATTCAAGGCTTCATTGATGAGAGAAACAAGATAGCAACCACCTCTCTTCAAACAGCCTATCAAGCAACAAGGCCGAGGCCTTAAAAGCCATTCGTAAAGAAATGACGTAATCAAATGATCAAGCTCGCCGAAACTCCGTCAGAGTCACCGCCAGCTGAAGAAATCTAGAGCCGATCAAGAGAAAGACTCGGGAAAACTATCCGTAACTTGGTCGGTGATTTTGATGACACAGCTTACCCGCATCAAAGATTCTCGCGCACAACCTAGAGCAGACGTAAAAGCTATCCGCACCTCCCCCGGCAAATATTGCCGATGCCAAAAAGGGGGAAGATATTGTGAAAGATGAACCTCGATACGGATACAACCGACGCCCGTATTCTTGAGGGACAATGCTCGGGAGGCGTAGACCCTCCTCAAGCAGCCAGAGCCCTCACCGCAGAGATTCGAGGGGGAACAGTGCCCGAGGCAGGACCAACTACTCGTAAAGGTACATCTATCGAGGTCCTTCTCCTTGATTTCCCACTACAAGCCACCCCCATCTCCTCTTCAGCCGTGCACATAGACGAAATCGCTCAATTCCTTGAAGAGCCACGAAGAAGAAGAGTCTCAAAAGCCGCCGCAGGTCGGGGAAGGAAATCGCTATCGAATCCACTACTCCTTCCTCCCCGATCAAGAAGTTTAAATCAAAAGCTGAGCAAGAGGCATTCGACCTCGTAATAGCCCAAGAGCTGCAAGACAAGCCGGGACCAGAGCGCCGCCTAGAGGAGGCAAACCGAAGCAAATAAAAAGCCTAAGGGCAAAGCCGTCTGTGGGCAAAGGAAAGAGAAAGGTCATTAATACAAATAAGAGCAAAAGAAGAAAGCCCAAGAAGAATTTGCTAAGTGCTCTTCCGACCGAAATCAAAGCTACCGCCGTAGTATTCCCATATCTACTCTTACACCCGAGCGCATAGCGTAAGATCAAACGACCCGGGAGGCGACGCCGCAAGGACCGAGTCTCGGACGAGGAGACACTAGAGCACCGCTCTCCGTGAGAAGAAAAGGATGGCCGACCCGGCAAGAATGAAAAGCCTATCTCGATAAAACCAAAGCAACCGATCCAAGAAGGCGCATCCCGAGAGGATCTAAGTTCATCGTGGGCCCCCACATCAAGCAACAACCGATTCAAGATGTGGATAAGTGGGTGCCGGCCGATATGAATGAACATCGGGAGAGATTGAAAGAAACTTTTATCAAAGGCTACTACGTATGGGCGCATTTACCCACTTGATCGCCCAAACCGATCAGCCCTTTGAGGAGTTGATTACGAGATTTAATGTTGAATTCTCGTGGAACGGCCGAAGCAAGTCATGGAATCACGTAACGTAACCTTCCGTGCCCCAGCCTTTCCGACGTATTCCACCGCCGAGACTTGCTAATGGACCGCCGAGCACTAAGGACATAGAAAGAGAAGTGGAGGAAGCCGCCAAACGCCCGAGTCCCGCTCCCGTAAAGGCCGATGATAACTTGGAGATCCGGGAGATTCGAGCTAGAGTGTATAAATACTATTACCTGGATCCTCCCGAGGAAAAATCCACCGACTTCAAGAAGAAAACGCAGAAGTTCAAGAAGCAAAGTAGCAGTGATTTTTCTCTCCTCATCTTTTGTAATAAAGATAGGAACTCGTAATTCTTGATATATATATCGGCTCCCTCCGCTTGCTAGACAATTACTCATTGTCTCTCAGCCTTTTTCTCGGTGTTTACACAACCGATCACTAAGTGATCTCGACACACACTCACATCGGCTCTCGATCTTGCCATGCCTCGCCCCGCCGAAGTTCATTTACTATTATCGCTTTTCCTCGATGCTTTAAGGGGGAAATTGTTGTCGTAGGACAAAGATATCTTTAATAGATATTAGAGTATAGAGGTTTTGGCATCATCAATTAGGGGGAAATTGTTGGATATGAAGTCAGAAGATTGATACTCAACTGCTCTAGTGGTTAAAAGAAATTGGGGGAAATTATAGTAGTACTATGGAATTGAAGATCCCAAAACCGAGCCGATATCGTGAGATTAGCGTGTCGATAGGATTAGCCGATGTATAGGTTAGACTTGATGTAATGCTTATTTTTTTTTGTCTAAGTCCCGCACGGGGTAGCCGTTGAATCGATCTTCACCAAAGATACTTTTCGTAACCCCACGTCATCGCCGTAATCGCTTGCATTCTTCGCGCCACCGATATCAAACTCGCCTGAAGATCCCGCATCACCGACCGGACCTCAATAGAAGCATTCTCTACAAGCCGATGGTCATCGCAGAAAAACCAAGGCAAGCAAGATACCTTCGCAAATCGACCAACCGACTATCGAAGCTCACTTTATCGGCCGACGACTCACCGAAGAAGACACACTTTCGAGTACCGTATCCGATAGAAAGCGACCCAAAGACTAAAAGTCCCTTCAAAATGTTCAGCAGAAGACATACGAGGTAGTTTGAACGGTCAACTCGACACTCACCAACTACAAACCTCGACCAATGAGAAGCCGACAACGCTTACCTACTCTACACAAAGTAAAGCCGCTCTTATGAACAGCCGCATTAATCGCCCCGCCGCAACAAAGTTGAATAGTGGCCGTTTCTTGGGACGCTGCGACACGTGGCATCGCCGCCTCCAACGGACATATGTCACAACTCACAACTATAAATAGAGAAGGATTTGAAGATTTCGACAAGAGGAATATACGCGAAATCAAGGGAAATCATTCAAACTCACAACGCTCTGGAACCTTCAAGCTTATCCGGAGACGAACTAGTTTTCATAGAACACTTCTTGTAGTTCATCTCTCTAGAGCACTTTGATCCCTATCTTCTCTAGACTAAGCTCATTGCTAGATTCATAGCTTAGATCCGAAGGAGTTCACATTTAGTGAATTGTTCTTGTTGTAAGAACTCCTTCTCGCCTGGAGAATATTCCCTCCCTTCTAAACTTAGGTTTGGATTGTAAAGTCGCTAAGGACTATAACTTAGAGGGAACCGTCCAAAAGGACAAGATCCCCCGCCGAGGCTTGCCTCGAATAATCAACAAGTTCTCCCCGCCTTGTTCGGGACCGCGGACGTAGGATCTTGCGTATCCGAACCACGTTAAATCGCCTGGTTCATTTACCGCTTTATCGCATCGCATTCAACCGACTTGAAAATCATAAGTTTGCATAAAACGTATTTTATAAAGTGCACAACCAAAAGATTTAACTTGCAAAAACGCGCTTTCAAAAGAGACGACTCCGGCCTAACACTTATCCGCACTACGCCTCCGACCGAGCTTCGTAATACCGACATCGCCGCAGAAGAGCTCGTAAGCCGACGATCACTTTGACCCCAAGCGATCGAAGGCTTACTTGGCACCGTTCATCGGCTGCAAAACACGCCCTCAACCGACCTTCACCGAGAAAAAAGAAATGCGAGCTCGTGTGTATTCACCCCCCTCTACACCCGACTTTTCGTCTCCGGACCAACAAAGAACATTTACATTTTAAACTTACAAATAAAATGTTTATACAGAGAACTAAGACTCCGCTTAGAATATGTTAGAATAAGATGTTTATAAACGTAATTTGTATGATAAATTTCATTTATTATGTTAATCGTAATTCCAAGTTTAAGATATGATTTTAAATCGCTACAATATCTTATTTCTCCGTGTTTTATTAAACTCATTAAGGGAAATTAGAGAAATACGATATATTGGAGCACAATAAGTTATTATACATGGCATTTAATCTCCAATTCACTATATATTTCTTATTTCTTCGTATTCGAACAATTTATCTTACTATAGTGAAATAAGATATGTATAATGGAGAACTAAGACCGTTTAAAATTTTTTGGTCGAACGTACGGCCGAATGGATACGAGTAACCGCCAAGTACGGAGGTAGCTTTGTAGGTTCGGAATACGGAGATGGGGATGAACAACTTGCAAGCAATTCCGTACGCCCGAACTAAGACTCTCAAACTTAAGAGCGATAATTGAATCGCTTACGCAAAGAAACTCAAAGGCGCCCAACCCATATTTGCTATTTTCACTAGAGCATAATCGAGCCGGGTCGGCCCGGTGAAGGCATTAATGACGAACGATGATGATTTACATCGACTCGTCAACTATGAAGGCACCCCATCGCTTGTGTTGTGACGCCGAGGCATACCACACCGTATGTTCCTTCGGATCCAATCAAGCAATCAACTACGCAGCCTTGATGCACGAACTTTTTTGGCAATGATGAAGGTGGATATGAATATGATTTCAACACACAACAAATGTGTCCTCCCGGCCGACAAGCGGCAACAAGAAGATGTAGAGGAAGAGGAGGAGGCAGATGAGGAAGAGGAGGATGCGGCCGAGGAGGATGAGGTCGAGGTGGAAGAGGAGGATGAGGCCGAGGATGTAGCTCGGTAATGATGATTCGACCGACATGGGATGATCCGGACTACACGGCAGATGAAGAAGGTGATGATGTCGATGAGCATGGCGAACACCAAAGCATTTATGGTACCATGTTGGAGTTCGCAACGTGGATGCGAAAGGAGGGCGGGTACAACCGACTAATGACGCTACTAGAAGAACCACATAACCTACCAAGCCACCCCCGCCGTTATTGGAGGAGGAAGAAGATGGTGACGTGACTACGTAAAATAGCAAATTGGCTAGTTCCGTTCTTTCCGATCTCTCAAACGGGCATCATTGGCCGTCCCGATTTGGATGTGGTTAAAAATGGCGATATGGAGCTGTACTCAATCTTTTGGAGTAGAGACGAGCTTACGTGCGCCCGCTGGGGTACGGCATTTAGAGCATCGGCGATCTTTCAAGGTGCTAAGGGCGGCATGGAAATACACGTGGCTGGGGTGTTTGCACGGCAAGTCGTGTCCTTTCATGGTCCGAGCGAAGTTCGGGCCGCAGATATTTGGGAAATTTACAAGGTCGATAAGAGACACACATGTCGGGCCTGACTTTGAACAATTGGTGCCAAGAACCGTGAGTGCAAAGACCATCGGTGCGTATTTCGGCCGATGAATGCGAAGAGAGGGCGCCATGATACAAGCTCGTGACATCATCAAAGAGATGCGCCGAAATTCGGAGTTGAGGTGAAATATTACAAGGCACTCCGTGGTCGGAACAAGGCAATCACTATGATTTACGGCAGCCATGACGATTCGTACAAACCGCTACCCAAGTACCTCCACATGCCGAAGCGCCTTAACCTCGGAACTATAACCCATTATCACATCGGGGATGATAATCGGTTTGAGTACGTATTCGTAGCGTAGGGCCCGTGCATAAATGCATTTATGTTTAATTTAAGGCAAGTCATCGTAGTTGATGGAACTCATCCGAGGGGCGTAATACCGGCATCTTATTCGCCGCAATGACTAAAGATCGCAACGAGCAAGTCCTACCCCTTGCAATTGGTATTGGCCCAATCGAGAATAACGATTCCCCGGACGTGGTTTATGACAAAGCTTCGCCAAGCGTACCCGCCAAGCGATGACCTAGTTATCGTGTCTCGATCAAGCACGTGAGCATTAAGCATGATGTTGAAGAAGTTTATCCCGAGGCCGCTCATCGTCTCTCGCACCATCCATACGGCCAACAAGCTCACTCCTTATGGGAATAGAATAACGAGTATCTTTCGACAAGCCGTCGCCGCATACACAAAATCGTAGTTTCGTCAAGCTTCATGCTTGAGATTAGGGCGGAGAAGCCGGAGGCATACGATAAACTTATGAACCTTGGTCCGGAACGGCGGGCGCGCTCATATTGCAAGTTTCGCCGCTATCGCTTTATGACGCCAAATCGCGCCGAGTCCTTCAACGGGAGGTTGTTGTGGGCTCGACGCCTCCCGATTTGTTCCGTAATTGATACCGTCCGCTTCATCATGGAGAGTTGGTTCAACGAGAGGCGGCCGAAAATGAATGCACACGAGCATAGCTTAGTCGAGGTCGCTATGAAAAAGCTATACAACCAAATTGAACTAGGACGCCAGTATCACGTGGTGAGTGTCGGTGATAATTGCTTCAAAGTCAACGACGGAGACGGAGGAAACTTCAAGGTCGACTTAGATAATTGGTTGTGCAAGTGTCGAAAATTCCAACAAGATCTAATTCCGTGCGAAAGCATGCCGCAGCCCGCTATTACGTAAGTATTCATCAGCTTTAACCTACTATTCATATACCGGCCATAGCGGCAACGATGTCTATAACTTCATCTCAAAGATTCTACGGTATGTCAACACATCGGGATTTATATGACCATCGGGCCCCATTGCTTACCTCCACATCGTCCGGACTATACCACCGTAAATATCCAACGTGTCAACAAGCGCTTCCCCTATTGGCGAGAAGACGTGTTGGTCGCCCGAAGTCGAGGCACTATAGATCCGGGATTGAAGCACGTGGCCGGGAGCAAAGACAAGGGGGACCTAGGAAGTGTGGCCCTCGCCACGAGCTAGGTCACACAAGGAGGACTTGCTCAACCAAGGGGAACGAAGCATGAACTTATTTCTCTCGTATTTTAATTTCGGACGAAGTATGAACTTATTGTAATTTATATCTACTATTACGTAACTTTATTTCGATATTTTACCGTATTCAAACATAAAGCACAATTGATACTTTACAAGCATCAATAAATCGTATTAATATACTTATTTCTCCGTATGTTGCATTTTATCAATAGTAACTGGAGAAATATGATAATGTTGTGAAGAACTAATATTTGTGAAAAAATTTAATTGTACTATAGAATCTCGACCGATGTTTCGCACAACAAAGATATATAAATAACATGAATAATTTTGATTGTATAATAGAAGTTGTAATTTATATCTACTTTTCATCTATTCTAGTCGTATCTATCTTGTCTTCATCTTCATCCTCTTGCGTGAGCCGTCTCTTTCTACTATTAAAGACTTTATTTCTGATATTTTACTGTATTCAAATATAGAAGCACAATTGATACTTTACAGTATCAATAAATCGTATTAATATACTTATTTCTCCGTATGTTGCATTTTATCAATAGTAACCGGAGAAATATGATAATGTTGCGAAGAACTAATATTTGTAAAAAATTTTAATTGTACTATAGAATCTGACCAATGTTTCTGTACAACAATATATATAAATAACATGAATAATTTTGATTGTATAATAGAAGTTGTAATTTATATCTACTTTTCATCTTTTCTAGTCGTATCTATCTTGTATTCATCTTCAGCCTCTTGCGTGAGCCGTCTCTTTCTACTATTAAAGACTTTATTTCTGATATTTTACTATATTCAAACATTAAAGCACAATTGATACTTTACAATATCAATAAATCGTATTAATATACTTATTTCTCCGTATGTTGCATTTTAGCAATAGTAACCGGAGAAATATGATAATGTTGCGAAGAACTTATATTTATGAAAATTTTTAATTGTACTGTAGAATCTGACCGATGTTTCTGTACAACAATATATATAACTAACATGAATAATTTTGATTGTATAATAGAAGTTGTAATTTATATCAATTTTTCATCTTTTCTAGTCGTATCTATCTTGTATTCATCTTCATCCTCTTGCGTGAGCCGTCTCTTTCTACTATTAAAGACTTTATTTCTGATATTTTACTATATTCAAACATTAAAGCACAATTGATACTTTACAATATCAATAAATCGTATTAATATACTTATTTCTCCGTATGTTGCATTTTAGCAATAGTAACCGGAGAAATATGATAATGTTGCGAAGAACTTATATTTATGAAAATTTTTAATTGTACTATAGAATCTGACCGATGTTTCTGTACAACAATAAATATAACTAACATGAATAATTTTGATTGTATAATAAAAGTTGTAATTTATATCTACTTTTCATCTTTTCTAGTCGTATCTATCTTGTATTCATCTTCATCCTCTTGCGTGAGCCGTCTCTTTCTACGATTAAAGACTTTATTTCGATAGTTTACTATATTCAAACATTAAAGCACAATTGAAACTTTACAATATCAATAAATCGTATTAATATACTTATTTCTCCGTATGTTGCATTTTAGCAATAGTAACCGGAGAAATATGATAATGTTGCGAAGAACTTATATTTATGAAAATTTTAATTGTACTATAGAATCTCGACCGGTGTTTCGTACAACAATATATATAACTAACATGAATAATTTTGATCGTATAATAGAAGTTGTAATTTATATCTACTTTTCATCTTTTCTCGTCGTCTCTCTCTTGTATTCATCTTCATCCTCTTGCGTGAGCCGTCTCTTTCTATGATTAAAGACTTTATTTCTGATACTTTACTATATTCAAACATTAAAGCACAATTGATACTTTACAATATCAATAAATCGTATTAATATGCTTATTTCTCCGTTTGTTGCATTTGATTGAATTTCGTAACTAAAATTTGAAGAAATATGATACCCCGTTGACGAGAAATAAGATATAGAAATACGAAGAGGAAATACGAAATATAAATGATACATAGAAATAAGTCTTGTTACATAGAAATAAGCCCTAAATAAAACAACCATGTTCCAACTCAATGAACGATAAACAACCACCGAATTGTAAAGGAAAGCAAGATCATCCTCCCGCAACACACATCATCCATATACGCAAAGCCATAATATGTCGGATGTTAGAGAAATCCATCTCGGGTAACGACCAAGTTTGAGGGCGGATATCCGTCGATCATACGATGCACATATAGCAAGGCATATACGCCACAACCGTTATGATCGAACCGTGCAAATTGAAGCCGCATTGTGCACATCTAATGTCATTTCACGCCAAGCGGGCCGTCGAGGTCGACCGTAAATGCGCATGAAATAGGTATTGAAATCAAACAACCTATACATGGGATGTGTGATAGGTTTTATCGATTCAATCCTCATTCGCTTGTATACCTCGTCGCCGATTACCCACATCGAGTCGTATAGCTCTACGGTCCCATGTCATCGACGTATTCTAACCGTTACCCAAAGGTGCGTAGGAGTGGCGTAACATACGAGTATGAGCTGTATTTCATTTTAAATATCTTAGTTCGTCAATTACCCGATCATATTTCTCCATTTTATTAATAAAATACGAAAAATAACTTACATATTGGAGCCCCGTTTCCCACCGCTCAAGCAAACCGCCTTCAAAACATCTCGAGGGTTCCCATGCACGGAAGTTCAATCCGTATTTCATCCATGAAGCTTGCATTTGTGACTAGAAAGAGCCGTAATTGTTAGTGTTTATAGATACGAGGTACATAAATAATGAAAAAACTCACCCAAAACTCGACCGGCATGATCATTGTTGTGGGAGGCTCGCACACCGCGCATCACTGCTCGCTTCTTTGCAACCGTTTCCTCAATGTGCACAAGTAAAGTTCGATCATATCATGCGACAACATTTGGGACGGATCTTCGTGAACATCAAACCATACGTGCGGAAGGTGGTACCCCGTGTCCGTCAAAATGCTGATTGTTGATCTCGCCTCGCGCGCGGCGCCACCGCCTAAATCTTTGTAAGCCTATCGACCGACCGCTTCCCAAGATAATCGGCCGAGATTGTTTCGGGTAGAAACATATGGTGACTTAAAAGCATGACCGTGCATTTTCTTTCGCCTACCACGCCCACGCGGACTAACGACACTATCCATCATAACCGATTGAATCGGCTGTGGAGTGCCGAAAAGTGCATATGAATCCCGTAATATGGACTCATTTTCATCTTCGTCCTACAAATTATATCAAACATTCGTAACCCATTTATGTCATGTAACATTGAAAAAATCATATTTCTTCATATTTAAATCATATTTCTCCAACTTAAATATAGAATCACATAAATACGGAGAAATAATAAAGAAATTATGATTTTACCGTTTACCCGATCGTCGGCCGGCCGCTTGTCACGACGTTTCTTCGTCCGTGCCTCCGATTCCGCCCGACGAGTCACTATGTAGAATCCCTTCTTCCGCGCCCGCATTCCGTATACGACAAGGCGACGGTCCTCGACATGCGCACTATAATGTCTCCGGAAGGACTCCGCCCGCGCACTTGAATGTCTATCACCGGACTCGACATGCGCACTCGAGTGTCTATGACCGGACTCGGCATGCGCACTCGAGTTTCTACCACCGGACGGGCACGCGCACTCGAATATTGTCGACCGAACTCGGCATGCAAAATTGAATGCTCACCGGACTTTCTACCCGTTGGTCCCGAGTGTACGGCCAGTGTAGAGGGGGGTGAATACACCCGACCCGATTCTCATTCGAACTCGAACACCCTATTCGGGACGGTGCCCGATCAAATGGCCCAGCAGACTGCATACCGTCTCCTGAATCGAGTTAAAGGCTAAGAGTACCGACTCACCGAGATTCGCTAACCGACTACGCGACCCGCATCCACGCAAGAGTTCGCGCGCGGAATAGTGTAGGCCCAAATCGCTTTTGTGAGAAAACGTTTTAAGCCTCGGGCCAAGAGATTAAGAGTTCAAGATAGCCGAGACAGCTTAATTGATTTTAAATATGATGTTCAAGATGAATAGTAAAATCAATGCAACAGCTTAAGAAAGCAAGAAGAGACACAGATTTTTAAAGTGGTTCTGATATCGCTCAAATCCTACGCCCACCGCCCCGAATGATCGAGGCTATTTATTATCCCGAGTTAGCCCCGCCGCTTGCACACGGGCAAAGCCGCGTCTTGGTTTTTATATCGATCCAAGTCCGCTTACAACACTATCAAACTTGGAAGTGTTTGACAAACTTCTCCAACAAAAGAAGGAGTCCTTATACAATAAGGATCGGGTTCAAATGTGAACCCTTCGCCTAAGCTATGGATATAACAAGTGAGCTTAGGGTTAGAGGGATAAGGAACGAGAATGTAGCTATCTAGAGCGACGAACAACCGAGGGTTTAGCTATAGGTTCGTGCCGGGCCGCTTGGATACTAGAAGCTTATGTCGGCTCAGCCTTGGTTCCTTTTGAAGCCGGATGTAGTCTTTCGCCGGAGATAACTCTGCTATTTCTTGCGGAAGACTTAGTCGCTAATTTCGCTCGCTTGAATGCTTTCTCGTGTTCTAGGTACGCGCATTCTCCAAAGGCTTCAAATCTTGAATGATCCCTCTATTTATAGAGCGAGAGATTGAAATAGATCCGTTGGAGACGATCTTCTTCTCTCTCTCTCTTTTTGGTAGCAAACGGCTCTTTTGGTGTAGGTAATAAAGGTACTTTCCCACCTTTTTAGGTAAAAGGTTGACCGCAACCTTTAGCAGTGAGAAGACACGTGTATGCTTGTCATTCGCTGAGGTGGATGGAGTGGTTGAGACAAAGACAAACTTCGGAGACAGTCGAAGCCGACTTCTCTCTTCCTCATACATGACAATGCTAATTGCCTTTCAAAAGATTCTCGGCAACCCCGAAGACTATCCCGCCGTTGCCGAGTCCGACCTTGTATTCGCAGATAGACCGCCGAGATAAGTCTATCGAAGATCGCCTCGAGTTCAAACGAACTACTCCCGCCGAGTCCGGCCCAACCGACTCTCTCGCATATCGCTCCCGCCGAGTCCAAAGATCACCGAGTCTTCCGAACCGGTGCCGAGGCAAATAAGCTACCGAGCGCCTTGACCGAAAGCAAAGTGCCTACCGAGTCCGAAACCTCGTAGACAAATACGAATACAAAGGAATGGTTCACCAATCGGATAGGGTTTTGGGATCTTCAAATCTTCTCAACAGCTTCGTGAGCACGAGGCTACCGAGCATGATTCAAACGTAGAAGATAGAGTCATTTCCCACAAGTATGATCATGCCGAGGATTCAATCATCACCCAACAATTTCCCCCTATTTGATGATGCCAAAACCTATCATCTATGCCCTATCAACTATGCTAAACACTAACTTACTCGTAAACAGAGCTCCTTACAAATATTACAAGTAGGATCAATGGAGTTGTCTCGGTAAGTGCTAGACTACCGAGGGAGACAAAGGCGTAACAATTTCCCCTTTTACAATAATTTCCCCATGCAACAATTTCCCCCGAGAGAAATAATAACTCTCCGAAAGTCTAGTCTATCGTGAGATCTAACCGAGCAAAAACCGACAAGTAAATAAACAAAGCGTGTGTGTGTCAAGAATCACTTCCACGATTCCCGAGTGTTAAAGCATAAAGCAAACACGGCTATTTAGACAACAAGTAGTTGTCGAGCCAACGTAAGATTTGTATATATATAATAACTAGTTCAAGACATTACAAATCTTGCTAAGCTAAAAGAAGAACTAAGAGGGAGAACCCTTAAACCGCCGAATCCTATTCATGAAACCTTGGGATTTATCTTCAGCAAGTGGAACTCCATACATTCCCGAACGTGTTCTTCCTCGCCTTCGGTACTCGGCGAAGTCCCGCCGGATCATCTTGTTCTGGACCTCGCTCAACGCAAAGATTCTTCACTTCTTGTTCAATCATTCCGAGATGTACCGAGTCGCCTTGTCTTCCGGGGTGGAGGAATGATCCTTGCTTCGAGAACGCCGACTACTACCCCTTCGCCATCGCCTCCGTGCATATATGGGTAAAGATCGGGTCCCGCAGAATGGTCATCCACTCGACATGGGCATCGCCCTTTAGACATTTTCAAAGCCGTAATCGCGTAAATAATTTCTCTTGATAAATTCTATCTTCGCCGATTCCCATCTCTCGATTGAACCGAATAGGCATCCATTCGTCTCCGATCTCGGCCATCTATGTGTTTTCGCATCGCTTCGCTTCCCCGAACCTTCTCGTATCGATAAGGAATGCCGCCTTCGAAGGAACTCCCGACCCGGCCTCTTGTTCAAGACGCTTCCCGAGCGCCTCAAGGTCTCCGCCAAATGTATTCTTCGCCCTGGGCGCCTCTATCCGCCTAGCCTTCCTCTCCTCTCGTAGAGATATCTATCCATCTCGAGCAAAGATTTCTTCAATTTCTCGCATCTTGCTCTTGAGGCTTCGAGGAGCTTGTTCCCGATTCAAACAGGGGTACTAGATCTAGATTTGGATGTACCCCGCCTTTCGCATTCTTCGCTCGCCGCTCCTTTTCTTCTTCTCTCGCCCTCTTCATCTCGTTATGATGAGCTTTCTCTGAGGCGCCTAGCAGCCTCTCTTTCCTCCTCTGGATGGGGCTTTAGTCTTTCCTTTCGGCAGTGCTTAGACTTTGGCTTGTTAGCCGCTTCCGGCCTCCGCAATTTCTCCCCGCCGCCCCTCATCCGCACCTATTCGGGGCTTCCTCCTCTCGCAGATATGTATCGTAATCTCTTTGGCCGGAGGGGTTGGAATTTTAAGCTTCGTTTGCCCTTGCCTTCTTGAACCGGTGGTGGAAGAGGAGCCTCTTCTTCTTCTCGAGTCCTCCACCGCCCGTTCGGCCGTACTTAGCAACCTTCTTAATAAAATCTTTGGGAGTCCGGGGCCGCCCGAGTAGCCCGCCGGGGTCTTGAGCCACTGGGGCCGGCCTCACCGCGTGCTCGCACCCAAACACCCCGGGCCTCACCCTTCTCGAGACCGAGTTTGAGGCAGCCTTCTCGCACTCTTCTTTCCTTCCCTTTTTCCTTCACTTTCCCCCTTTTGGCATCATCAATGAGCACCGGGTAGGGACTAGGACCGACTTCTTCGGACTTTTGTAGGAGGTCGACAACTCATCAAGACGATCGTGGAGCTTAGTCGAGCCTCATGCAACTCGCTCCTCTCCATGGTAAGGTTTTCCTTGTACCTGCTTGTGAGAGAGGTCGGCCGCTTCCTTGAAGTCTTTCACCTTCTCGTTGATCTTGTCTTCCAAGGCCGCCTGGATATTCTCAAGTCTTTGTTCGGCGGCCTCGGATTGTTCAGACGATAGCGCAGGATGAGCCGCTTTAGAAGCCAAAAATTCATCTAGTAGCTTGGCTTGGCTCTCCCGAAAGATCTTGAGCCGAGCTTCGAATTTGACTTGCCGCCGAGCCAACGCTTCGAAATAAGCGCGGAAACATCGGGGGCGATCGATGAAGAGACAGTAAGACTTCAGCCCCGAAGTTCTTTAGTCGCGGCTTGAGCAGCTTGCTTCCATGTCCCATGGATAGCCTTCGCAAGATCTCGATTTTTGATCCCTTGGGCGCTAAGGCTTTTGCCACCGATCGAGATCTCTTTGCGGCCCGGGCCGGGCGCCGCTTCGAAAGTCGATCGCAAAGCAAGAGCCGAGCGGGCTCGCCGAGGACGAAGCACCGCCTTGGACTTCTCGTGACCAAGGATACCGAGAGGTGGAGCAGCCCCAGCATGGGTATCCTTGTCCCGCGGATGTCCCTCATCGGCTTTCCTGGCCCGAATCACCGGGCGGGTCGCCATGGCCCAACCCATCCGAGGTGCGCCGGGCCGGGAGGCGTGCCGCCGATCATGAATCATGGCCGCATTGCAGCCCTCGATTGTCCATCGAGCCGAGGTCTTCGTGCTCGAATAGCCTATCTCCTCTCTCGCCCTCAATTCCTCTTCATGCAAACCGCCGACAGGAGTAGTGGAGGACAAGGCGCCGTAGACGAGGCCACCCCCGATGTCGCAAAGAACATGTGGAGCCTTGGCCGCTTGGGCGATGAGCAACAAGTCTCGAGTAGTCAGCAAGCTCCGAACTAGTTGTAGAATTTCTCGGGATGCTCGGATATAATCACCGAAGCTTCCATCCCGATCGATTCACCTTCGGATGCGCCCCGCACTCCAAGTCTATGTGTGAAGTCTCGCTTCTTCGCTGGAGGGATCGAGCCGAGTGGGAGGGACAGAAAGGGGGCCGCCTAGGCGCCGAATATCCGCGCCCCCGAGCTTTAGAAGCATCCCCTTGGTCCCTTTCAGCGGAAACAATCTTTTCCACCGACCGAGTCTTCTCGTAAGACTCGGACTCATCAACCACCGCACGGGCCGAGTAGTCTTCTCGGGAGCCTCGCTCAAGCAGCACTTGTGGAACCTCCTCGCGGCCGGCACTTCAACGGCTTTCTTCGCTTTCTTTCCCGCGCCTTAGGAGTTTTAGCGGGAGGGGTTCTTTTCTTTGTAGGCGTAGCCCGCCGAGACTTTGATTTCGGAGAGACCGCCGAGGGTCCCGACCCTATCCGCCGAAGCGCCGCCGCCTTGTTGTGAAATCTCGACCTTCTTCACATTGAAGTACTCCTTGTCACCGTAGGTGATAGGCTCGGATCCACATAAATCTTCGATCATAATGGGACAGCCTGAGTCCATACAAAGCAATTCGCCCTTTGCGCCAAAGATGTTCGATGCTTTGTCGAACTTAGCATACCGAGCCATGAATTCCCGGAGAAAGAACTCCGTCCAATTTATCCGGGGCTCCGGCCGTATACGGCCATCATCATCTCGAATCCTAGGCCTCGACACCCGGTCAAACGACCCCGCTTGGCTTGTCGCAGGCTGCGTCACTATATGGGCAAGTGCCCCGAACCGAGGCAACATGTCGTTCTTCGGAAAAGCAGCTACGAATGTAGTGGGCTTTCCACGTAAGACCGGTAAGGTATTCATCAACTCTGGCCGCCTCTCGCACCCGATCGGATCGGTTCCTTCGGAGGGGCGTATCAAAACTCCGTTTCAAGGCATCCTTGATGGACATCTCGCTTCAGCTCCATAGTAGCGTTTTGGATAGAATGGGCAACGAATCCCGCCACTATATCTCCGCACACCGCGTCACCGCGCCCGAATTCAAATACAACTCGCAACCTCGCCTCGGGAGGAAGAACGAAGGCCTCCTGGGACGAAATTTCTCCACCCCGACTCGCGCAGAGCCGAGAAGATCTCATCCATATACTCCGCATCGCATGAATAGAAATCCATGGGCGGGTTCAAACCACACGCGATCCTTCTCCGTAATGTTCTCGCATATCCGCCGGAGATATCATAGAGATATTGGTTTCCGCCATCGCACTGCTACATGAAGTTGTTATCAGCATCGATTTTTAAATAAACCTTTTTTTTTATATATGATACTAATCAATAATGATCAACACATAAGTAACTGCATGTAGGCATACCGAGAATTTGATCGAAAGTAAGCAAATGAGGGTTTTTGCACGAGGATATTCTCGGAATTTTCGGAGGTAAGATACGATCGAAATGTTAAGTGCGAATATGGCGGTTCTTAAGATTTGATCGAAATATGTACATATCTAGAAGATGAACAAGCCTATCGATCTAAGGCCGAGTTTAAACCTACTTTATGAGATGGACGGTTAAGATTCAATATTATAAAAGGTAATGATCACAAAAGCCGTCTAAGTCAATGCAAGTTGTAAACATGCCTAAAGAGTAACTATGATAAGACATGCATTTAATGCGCACGTAGTTCAAAGAAAGTTGTGCATAGAATGTCGTGTATTAAATGTAATCTGCTATCAATTAATGACAAACTAAGAGATATTTAAATCATGCCGAATCTCCATAATAAATGCTTATCATTGTTGCATTAGATACTAGAGTAGAGATACGCAAACCCCGTCACCGAACATAGTAGTCACGGATACCTCGTGTAGATGGTTTTCTCGAATCTCTACGCATCGAACTTACTCGCATCGAGAGTGATCATTCCCCCTCACCGGAATGTTCCTCTCCCGAAACCTTATTACCGATCGGGGTCAATAGGGTCCAAGCAGACCTAGCTCTACCGAAAGTTCTCGAATCCGGATTCGCCCAGAGGCTTGGTCAGCATATCAGCCCTTTGTTTGTCAGGGATGGGATCTTTTCCATTCTCGATATCCTTCTTTCGACATGGTCACGAATGAAGTGATGATCGATGTCCACGTGCTTGCATCTCGTGTGAAGAACTGAGGATTCCGAGTGATTGCAATAGCACCGGTACCGCCGCAGTAAGATCGGGCACTTCATTCCCGAATGACGCCATAGCCTCTCACCGCCGTGCCTCACCCAAAGGATTTGGGCGCAACAACTTCCAAAGCAGCCATGTATTCAGCCTCGCAGTCGATGTGGCCACCGAGTGCCGTTTCTTTGAAAACCATGAGATCGCCTTGCCGCCAAGGAACCGACATGTTCCCGAAGTTGATTTTCGGTCGATTCTACATCCCGCATAGCCGCATCGAATAACCCCGTTAGTTCAATATTATCATCACCGGATACCACAAACCCATGTCGTGTTCCTCGTAGATAGCGGAGAATCTTCTTTGCCGAGTCCATACGACTCGCTTGGGATTCGCCCGAAATCGAGCAACGCACACCTACAAAGATAAGTTATGTCTAGACGAGTAGCCGTTAGATATAATAAAGAACCAATTATAGCACGGTATTCAGCTTGGTCTACCGATACTCCCTCTTTATCAAGATCTATCTTCATATTCGTGTTCATCGGGATCTTGATAGGTTTGCCGGATGTGCAATCGAATCTTTTGACGAGGTCTCGAGTGTATTTGCCTTGGTTGATGAACGCTCCCTTTTTGGATCGCTTGACTTGAAAACCAAGGAAGTAGTTCATTTCACCCATCATCGACATCCGGAACTTATCCTTCATCATCTTTTCAAATTGCCGACACATGACGACATTCTTCGAACCGAAGATAATGTCATCCACGTAGATCCGCACAAATAATAAGTCTTCTTCCAAGCCGAATGCCGAATAGAGTGCGGTCTCATCGCGCCTTTCGAAAACCTTTCTCAAGAAGAAACTCGCACAGGGTATCGTACTCAAGCCCCGGGTGCTTGTTTTAACCCGCATGCAGCCTTTCTCGAGTCTATATACTTGATGTCCCCGCCGAAAGCCGGGCGTTGTTCCACATAGACTTCTTCTTTCAAAGACGCCGCTCGAGAACGCAGACTTCACATCCATTTGATAAACTCGAATCGTTGATGTGTCGCGTAGGCCGAGAATAGTCCGATCGCCTCCAATCTTGCAACCGGAGCGAACGCCTCATCGAAATCTATCCCTTCGGCTTCGACAAGCAGCCTTTAGCCACGAGTCTTGCTTTGTTCCTTACTATAACGTTGTTTTCATCTCGGTTGTTTTTGAAGACCCATTTGGTTCCAATGACATGTTGATGCAGGGGTCCCGCCTACAAGCTCCCATACTTCGTTTCTCGTGAACCGATTCAAGCCTCTTCCCGCATAAGCAATAATCCGGGGCCAAGATTTTTAAGTGCATCCTCAATATTCTCGAGGCTCTTCGAGAGACAAGAAGCGTGAAAATAATGCGCTTTCTCCTCGACAGTAACTGGATCTTGCCTCGACATGTGCCGAAGGATCTCCAATTATAAGATCCAAGCAACGTGAGCATCTAGCCACGATCTACGATGTTTTGACTCTTCATCCGAAATTTGTTCAACACGGATAGTAGGTGAGTTAGGCATTTCAAGCTTGTACTATTCTCGAGATTGAAGTAATTCAAGAATAAGAGTATGATCTACCGAGTCACTGTGTTCAGGGGCATTCACTCGAGAACATTACTAGATGTTCCCCCCCGAGTTGTTATTCTCGTGAGTTGTTGGTCTCAATTACCTCTACGGCTTCCTCATCGACCCGAAGTTACCCGGGATTGATTCGCTCGGGAGAATCAATCGCTCGGCCTACTTGCTCACCGGGTTGAGATTCGAGAGATTTGTCTTCGCTTCTTCGTCCCGAATCATCATCCCAACATAGCCGGATCTTTTCGCATTTGTCTTTTAAGCTTAGATCCCGTAGCCGCTACCGATGTCCTCGTATTCGTAACCTGAAGTTATCGCTCCCCGCCTTCGCAGCAAACTCGTTAAAGACAACATGAGGGCTTTCCTCCACGCAAAGAGTCCGATAGTTGAATAGTCCGAAAGCTTTGCCGACCCGAGAGTATCCTAAGAATACTCCCCGATCTCCGACTTGCTATCAAAAGTCTTCACCGATATTTCCCATTATTGTGGATAAAGCATGAACAACCAAAAATATGGAAATAAGATAGAGAAGGCTTCCCGCCGTTCCATAGTTCATATGGTGTTCTCTTACGCCGCTTTGTCAGCAGAGATCTATTCTCGAGTATAACATGCGCACGTAGCCTTCCGCCTGAATTTGGCCGGGAGTCCCGAGTCCCGCGAGTAGAGTCCTAGCCGCCTCTTTTAGAGTTCTCGTTCTTTCGCTCAAAGAACTCCATTTTGGCCGAGGTGTGCGTGCAACTGAAGTCTCATGCTCTATTCCTCTCGCTTGCGTAACTCCTTTACCATGGAATTAAGGAACTCGCCCCCTCCGTCTCGAACGTATTTTTCTCGATCTTGGTGTTCTTCTCGACACCGAGCCTTTTCGTAAGCGTTGGTAACTCTGTTTTGACGTCGACTTGTTGGCAATGAATATGACCCATGTGTAGCGCGAGTAGTCATTTATGACCACTAATGCATATTTTCTCGCCCCCGATCATCACCGGGGAGACCGGACCGAACAAATCCATATGTAGTCGGCCAAGGATTCCATCCGTGGAAGGCGATGGAACCGGAGGATTTTGATTCCTTGTTTGCTTTCCCTTCGCACATGCTTCACACCGAGCGTCTTTGCCGAATACTTCATTCGGCAAGCCCCCTTGCTAGAGTGTTTCTTGCAAGCTTGTTGGGCGTCTTAAAGTTGAGATGGCCGAGTCTTTTGTGCCATAGCCACCCCGTGCGGTTGTCATTCTTCGCCAATAAGCAAGCTTCGTGTTCACCGAGTTCCGGGCCACCACATATATGTTCTTTCAGCGCGAACCCCGATAACACCGTTTTCCCCGTGGATTTATCAATAACATCACGTAAAACCAAGCCACAAATATCACTCTATTTGAAGTTATCACAAAATTGACTAATAGAGAGAAGATTATGCCGAAGTCCTTCAACATATGATACTCTTGGAACTTTGGCGGCCTCCATGCCGAGTGTTCCATATCCTCTCGTGTAGCCTTTCGCATTATCTCCAAACTCACCCCGGGGTCCTTCTTCAACGATATAATTCTTCAGCAGACTCCTTTGGTATGTCATGTGTCTTGAGCATCCGCCGTCCACATACCACGGGTCTTTACGCACCTCATCCTCTTCGCCCGCCATCATGCACTTTTCAACCGATTCTTCAAGCCTTCAAGCTCTAAGGCCATGAAAGTCGCTTCATCGTCCGATGAATCTATAAAGGAGTCGACCTCTTCTCGAGTCGCCCGAGATTTCACCAGCCTATGTAGGATTGTCTTTTCTCGGGCGAATTTCTCTCTCCTTGCCTTACGTGCCGCGCGCTCAAAGACTACTCGAGCTCGGGACAATCATACCGATAATGTCCCGGCTTCTTGCGCCTGTAACAAGCGATGACTCTTTCTTCTTTGCTTTCGCTATTCTTTGATGGTTCTCGAGTCATCTTTCTTTCGCATTCGGAAGATTGTGAGTCGGAGTGTGTTTCGACATATAATTTGACTTACCTTTCATTTCTCGATAGGTTTTAGTCACTTTTCTCGCGTCGCTCCTTCTCCTTCTCGATACTTTACAAAGAGCAGCGCATACTTCCGAGCGAGACTTCCTTCTTGTAGATCATCGAGTGAAGGTTCGGCCTTACTCGCCGCTTTGCTCGTTGGCCGGAGATGCCCGGGCCGACCGATGCTTTGAAAGCATGGTCGATTTTTGTGTCGCCTCCGCCCGCTTTCTTTGAGGTCTCGTTGAACTCAAACTCCCCCCGCCCGTAATTCCAAAAGATATGGTCGGGAGACACAAGCATCTAAGTCGAATGTCGCAATAGAGTGGCAAAAAGTGTCCAAGGTCCGTCCGCCAGGCGCCGCCCTCGTAATCTTCGCATTCATCTCTCGGTTCTCGAACGACTTTCCCACCCATTGATAGAGTTCATCGATTGGTAACTCGACGTCTCGCATCTTCGATTTTGTCACCGGCATGAGAGACAAGCTTTCCAAACTTTTGGAGTTCCAAGCGCTAATTTGTTGGCTTTAATCTTCTCGAGTCCCTCGACTCAAGCAGTGCAAGAGCATCCCGCAGTTCTTTAGCAGCCTTGCATTCTTGAACCCCCGCCAAGATAAGAATCACTAAGTGGTGGCCGGCATGGGCGTTTCGGCAACACGGCCTAAGTTGTGAAGCTTCTTCTCCTCGGGAGTGAAGAGACTTCCGCCTTTGGGAATCTTCTTCCCTGGCCACCATTCCTCCTCCTTGAGCTTGGTCCCGAGTCACGACACTATCAATCATAGGAACGATAGGTCCATCTTCAAGCACTTCGGCCATACCGCCATGGAGGGATGTCGATGTGCTTCCATTCTCGACTCGCCATACTCCATAATTCTCCACCGAGAACATGGGTACCATCCTTATACCCGACATATCGGCCATGAAGAATATAGATATGAATGTAGAGTGATATGCAAAGAGGAAAACGTTTTCCTCGGATCCGCTCGAATAGACCGGCCTCAAAGATAACAAGTGTCAAAGAACTCGATGCTCGATACCAATTGTTGGTCCCGAGTGTACGGCCAGTGTGTAGAGGGGGGGTGAATACACCCGACCCGATTTCTCAATTTCGAACTCGAACAGCCTTATTCGGTAATGGTGTCTCGATCAAATAGTTCAGCCAGACTGCATACTGCTCGAATCGAGTTAAAGGCTAAGAGTACCGACTCGCCTAAGATTCGCTAACCGACTACGCCGAACCCGCATCTACGCAAGAGTTCAACGCGCGGAATAGTGTAGGCCCAAATCAATTTTTGTGAGAAAACGTTTTAAGTCTCGGCCCCGCAGATTAAGAGTTCAAGGTATGCCGAGACAGCTTGATTGATTTTAAATATGATGTACAAGTATGAATAGTAAAATCAATGCAATGGGCTTAAGAAAGCAAGAAGAGACACAGAGATTTTTAAAGTGGTTCGGATATCGCTCAAATCCTACGCCCACCGCCCCGAATGATCGGGAGGCTATTTATTATCCCGAAGTTAGTCTCGCCGCCTTGCACACCGGGCAAAGCCGCGTCTTGGTTTTTATATCGATCCAAGTCTCGGCCTACAACACTATCAAACTTGAAGTGTTTCGACAAACTTCTCCAACAAAGTGAAGGAGTCCTTATACAACAAGGGATCGGGTTCAAATGTGAACTCCTTCGTCTAAGCTATGGATATAACAAGTGAGCTTAGTGGTTAGAGGGATAAGGAACGAGAATGTAGCTATCTAGAGCGACGAACACCGAGGGTTTAGCTATAGGTTCGTGTCGGCCGCTTGGATACTAGAAGCTTATGTCGGCTCGCCTTGGTTCCTTTTGAGCCGGGATGTAGTCTTTCACGGAGATAACTCGGTTGTTTCTTGCGGAAGACTTAGTCGCTAATTTCGCTCGCTTGAATGCTTTCTCGTGTTCTAGGTACGCGCATTCTCCAAAGGCTTCAAATCTTGAATGATCCCTCTATTTATAGAGCGAGAGATTGAAATAGATCCGTTGGAGACGATCTTCTTCTCTCTCTCTCTTTTGGTAGCAAACGGCTCTTTTGGTGTAGGTAATACAGAGTACTTTCCCACCTTTTTAGGTAAAAGGTTGACTGCAACCTTTTAGCGGTGAGAAGACACGTGTATGCTTGTCATTCGCTGAGGTGGATGGAGTGGTTGAGACAAAGACAAACTTCGAGACGCATCAAGCCGACTTCTCTCTTCCTCGCATACGACAATGCCGATTGTCTTTCAAAAGATTCCCGAATACCCCCGAAGACTATCCGCCGTTGCCGAGTCCGACCTTGTATTCGTGAGATAGACCGCCGAGATAAGTCTACTAAAGATCAGCCTCGAGTTCGACGAACTACTCCCGCCGAGTTCGCCCCCAACCGACTCTCTCGCATATCGCTCCCCGCCGAGTCCAAGAATCACCGAGTCTTCCGAACCGGTGCCGAGGCAAATAAGCTACCGAGCGCCTTGACTGTAGCAAAGTGCCTACCGAGTCCGAAACCTCGTAGACAAATACGAATACAAAGGAATGGTTCACCAATCGATAGGGTTTTGGGATCTTCAAATCTTCTCAACAGCCTCGTGAGCACGAGGCTACCGAGCATGATTCAAAGGTAGAAGATAGAGTCATTTCCCACAAGTATGATCATGCCGAGGATTGAATCATCACCCAACACTACCCGATCTTTTGCTTTCTAATCCCATCAATTTTTTTCCCCACTTTTTTATCTTATTCCAAAATTTCTACTCTCCTGTCATATCTTCGTGTCAAGACTACTCGACCCATCCGACCTTACCGGCTCTTTTTCCTTACCACGTGTGGATCGTCTTTGCCCGGCATGTGGAGAAGTTGGCGGGGAGTATGCTCTTGCACGACCGCGCGGACGAGGAATACCCTCGCACGCGCCGCCTCGAACCAAAGTGAATGACTTGCGGTTCTCGGTATGCTACTCCAAGCGGATCATTCTCCATCGTACTCAAAAAATACGCCGATCGCAACTCAGCCCTCCTCCTCAATCGGAGAATGGCATTCCAACTAAGGCAACCGAAAAAGAAATACTTATTACTCTATAGTTATATCGTATTTCCTCGTTTTAAACTATTTATTAGATATTATACAAAGTGTAAATGGAAATAGGGCATAACTTATTCGGATTTTAATAAAATATTTATGCAAATGTACTAAATAATAGTATATAATACCCCACGCTTACATCTTATTTCTTCGCCTATTAAAACATCTCACATATAATACGGAGAAATAATTTTCCAACCGACCTAATCGTCGAAGAAAACAACAAATGTATCTCTCGATCAAGGGGAAACGCCACCGTAACATACGTGGAAGCGCATTCGGCCGAATTAGCCTCGCACAACGTTGCCCAAGTAGGGAAATCGACTCGTAGGCCCATACTTGTAAGGCCCGGATAGGCCCACCAAAATGATATGAAACTTTGCATGCGGCTGAGAGTGGTCGGCACGAACCGCTTGTAGCGTAACAACGCTTGGTATCGCATACGCACCCCAAGGGAAATGTTTCCATTCATTTAGGTCATCCACTAAGACCCAAACGAAGTCGCCAATTAACCGAAAGTGCGAGGGACACACAATATGAGTAGGTGCAAAAATAATATGTTGGCAATCTTTAAGTAGCCGGAACCGGTCGCCTCTCTTATGGTGTGTTCTCGGAAAATCGCCTCCCAATTGCTCCAATTTTATTCGCCTATCTCCACAAAAAATGCGCCTAACCCGAACGCTTGAAACATCGTGGCCGGATGTCCGGGTCAACCCGTACGGCCCAAACATCAATCCCGCCACGAGGGAGAACTCTTCAATACCGAAGCGGAGAATGCGATCGCTCACATTCAACCACAAGCTACTAACGAATGGTGGGTAATGACGAATCTCACGACACATAAGTTGATGAAGGGCTTTACTCGCACTATACTTAGCCTCCCATCCCATTAAGTGTCCGAAAGGGCTCGTCCGAACGAATTCATCGTATAGCTCACACCCGTCAATGGCCGTAAGGGTCTCTTTAATTAATAAAATAACATCCCACTTCATATGCGCCAAGATTTTGAGGCTTTTCCGATCGAGCAGCCGATTCTAACCCAATTCCAAGGCCTCTGCATGTACATGTGAGAAAATATTAAACTTATTTCTTCATATTTACATCTTAGCACTCCTTAATTATTTAATAAAGCAGAGAAATAAGATAATACGTCACATTTTCCAGATTATTCATCATCAAAAATCGATATAAGATTTATGCAATTTCTTCACTATCCCTCCTCTCCTCTCTCTCTCTCTCTCTCCCCCCCTCTCTCCTCTCTCTCTCTCTCTCTCTCTCTCTCTCTCTCTTCTCGCTCTCTCGAACTATGTCTCTCTCTCTCTCTCTCGCTCTCTCGAACTATCTCTCTCTCTCTCTCTCTCTCTCTTCTCTCTCGAACAATCCTCGCTCTCTCTCGAACTCTTCTCTCTTCCCCGTCGACTCTCGACTCTCTTCTCTCTCTCTAGTAATCCGTCTCTCTCTCTCTCTCTCTCTAGAACTATTTCCATCTTCTCTCTTCTCTCTCTAGAAATAGTACTCTCTCTCTCAAACTAGAACTATCTCTCTCTCTCTCTCTCTCTCTCTCTCTCTCTCTCTCTCTCTCTCTCTCTCCTCTCTTTCTTTCTCTCTATCTCGAACTCTCTCTCAATACCAAACCACCAAACGTAAGGAACCCGCATTCAAGATTCATTATGTACTTACCTCGCGGCCCGCCGTCGTTCTCGCCCATTGAAGCGGTGAAACGTTAAGTGGATCGTGAGAAGATGGTGAAGTGTCGTGTGGAGGAGATGGTGAAACCGCCGTCGTTCCGTGAATTTAAGCGAAGAGAGAGAGATGGATATGTAATCGCTCTCATGCAAGAATGGCAAATTGCTTTAAAATAGTATTAAATTTATCATTAAATATAATATAATTATATTTAATTAGATAACTGCTATAATCTATTAATCATTAAAATTAGATTCAAATATAATCCAAAATTAGATTTATATTAAATTAGAATAACTGTTATTATATATTATTAGATAATAACTGCTATTTTCTTAAATTAGATTTATATTAATCATTAAAATTAGATTATATTTATAGATAATCACTAATTAGTAGGGAGCAGTGGGTAAAATTATAATCGATAATAATCTAATCTATAATTTATCTAATCTAATCTATAATTTATATTATCGATTTATATTAGTAGGGAGCAGTGGATAACAACGGTAATATAATAATATAATCTATAATTTATATTATAGAACAACGGCCAAAATTAGATTCATATTACACACATTTTAACATATATTATTGAACAAATTATTGCTGCATTATTGCCTCGAAATAAGGTAAATTACAACTGCAAAAGCAAGTCAAACACCAAGTTTTTTGCCGCATGGAAACTTGGAAAAGCACCGACTACAAAGCGGGAGGCGGCAGGAGTAGGGAGCAGACGGCTGGGGGTAGGGAGCAGGCGGCAGGGGGTAGGAGCAGACATCACACGTCAATTTTGGCATCAATTTCTGCAAAATGTTGACTGAAAGTTGAAAAATAGGGGTATAAAGGTCCAATGTCTAGTATTGCATTTTACAACTTCAAAGTGTCTATTTTTGACATTACGAAATAGTGGTGTCTATTTTTAACATTCCACTCTAAAATGAATTGTTGGAAAAATAATACATACCTTGTGCTTTTGAGACACAAAAAGTTGCTTGAGATCCAAACTCTTCCGATCCAAACTTTTCGTCAGCTCCACTACACGGATTTAGAGCAACAAATCAAGATTTTCGTCACCTATAATACACACATTTTTTGCCCAGTAGCTATATATATAACTAGGTTGAGAAAGAGAGAGAGAGGTGATATGAAAATAGAGAGAGAGAGGACTTATATAGAGAGAGAAACTGGGTCATGCGTAAGAAATATAGAGAGAGGACTTATATAGAGAGAGACGTATATATAGAGAGAGAAGACATATATATATAGAGAGAGAGAGGACACGTGGCCGTGGTGGTCTCTCTCTTTTTGATGTACGTAACTCACGTGAGTATTGAAGATGAAAACGAAATAAAGTGGTCAAAGCATTAATTACATGTGACAAGAAGAGAGAGAAGGTGAAATGATTGGACAATGATTTGCTGAAAAGTACATGGGAAAGAGAGAAGCTATGATGGTGACATTATAGACTAACCTTTTAGGGGTATAAATGAACTAATGTCTAGTATCGCATTTTTACTAATTTGTGTATGTATATGAAATTTCAATCTTTGCATTGCCTATATCTCGCACATACCCCTTCATTTTATACGTTTATTGTAGACGTTAAGTAACACTATCCGTAAAATATTTGGATAAATACTTATCGTGTGTATTTGGAATATCTTAGTTCCCCGTATTTTATTTAACGCATAATTTTATAATAGTGAACTAAGTTTATCGCATATGTAATACAGTGAACTAAGTTACTTCATGTGTCATAGTATTCTGTTTATATGTAACATTTACATTTTAAACTTACAAATAATATTTTTATACAGAGAACTAAGACTCCGTTTAGAATATGTTAGAATAAGATGTTTATAAACGTACTTTGTATGATAAATTTCATTTATTATGTTAATCTTAATTCCAAGTTTAAGACATGATTTGAAATCTGTTACAATATCTTAGTTCTCTGTGTTTTATTTAACTCTTTAAATTCCAATAGAGAACTACGATATTTTGGAGCACAATAGGTTATGATATATGTCATGTATCTCCGATTCACGGCATACTGTCTTATTTCTTCGTGTCTGTGTATAATTTATGTTTATATAGTGAAATAAGGTATTGATACGAAGAACTAAGACTGTTTTAAATTTTTGGTTGGAACAGATGGCCGAATGGATACGAGTAACCCGCCTAGCACGGAGGTAGCTTTGTGGGTTCGTAATATAGAGATGGAGATGAACAACTTGCAGCAATTCCGTACGCCGAACTATCCCTTTCAACCTTAAGGGCGATAATTGAATCGCTTACGCAAAGAAACTCAAGCCAGTGCAGCCCATATTTGCTATTTTCACTAGAGCATAATAGAGCCGGCCGGGCCGGTGAAGGCATTAATGACGAACGATGATGATTTACATCGACTCGCCAACTATGAGTCGACCCCATCGCTTGTGTTGTGACGCCGATGCATACCACACCGTATGTTCCTTCGGATCCAATCGAGCAATCCACTGGGCAGCCTCGATGCACATAACTTTTTCTGGCAATGACGAAGGTGGATACGAATATGATTTCAACACACAACAAATGTGTCCTCTTGGCCGACAAAATGGCAACAAGAAGATGTAGAGGAAGAGGAAGAGGAGGAGGCAAGATGAGGAAGAGGAGGATGAGGATGAGGATGAGGAGGCGGATGATGAGGATGAAGAGGCGGATGAGGCGAATGATGATGTAGTCGGTAATGATGATTCGACCGATACGGATGATCCGCACTACACGACGGATGAAGAAGGTGATGTGTCGATGAGTATGTCGAACACCAAAGCATTTATGGTACCATGTTCGAGTTCGCAACGCGGATGCGAAAGGAGGGCGGCTACAACCGACTAACGACGCTACTAGAAGAACCACATAACCTACCAGCCACCCCGTCGTCACTGGAGGAGGAAGAAGATGGTGACGTGACTACGGAAATAGCAAACCGGCTAGTTCCGCTTCTTTCCGATCGCTCAAACGGGCATCATTGGCCGCCCGTATTTGGATGTGGTTAAAAATGGCGATATGGAGCCGTACTCAATCTTTTGGAGTAGAGACGAAGCTTAATGTGCGCCGGCTGGGGTACGGCATTTAGAGCATCGGCGATCTTTCAAGGTGTTAAGGGGCGCACGAGAAATACACGTGGCTTGGGTGTTTGCACGGCAAGTCGTGTCCTTTCATGGTCCGAGCGAAGTTCGGCCGCAGATATTTGGGAAATTTACAAGGTCGATAAGAGACACACATGTCGGGCCTGACTTTGAACAACCGGTGCCAAGAACCGTGAGTGCAAAGACCATCTCGCGTATATTTCGGCCGACGAATGCGAAGAGAGGGCGCCATGATACGAGCTCGTGACATCATGGAAGAGATGCGTCGAAATTCGGAGTTGAGGTGAAATATTACAAGGCACTCCGTGGTCGGAACAAGGCAATCACTACGATTTACGGCAGCCTACGACGATTCGTACAAACCGCTACCCAAGTACCTCCACATGCCGAAGCAGCTCAACCCCGTAACTATAACCCATTATCACATCGGGGATGATAATCGGTTTCAGCACGTATTCGTAGCGTGGGGCCCGTACATAAATGCATTTATGTTTAATTTAAGGCAAGTCATCGTAGTTGATGGAACTCATCCGGCGGGGCGAGAATACCGGCATCTTATTCGTCGTGAGCGACGAAAGATTGCAACGAGCAAGTCCTACCCCTTGCAATTGGTATTGGCCCAATCAAGAATAACGATTCCCGGACGCGGTTTATGACAAAACTTCGCCAAGCGTACCCGCCAAGCGACGGCCTAGTTATCGTGTCCCGACAGCACGCGAGCATTAAGCATGCTATTGAAGAAGTTTATCCCGAGGCCGCTCATTATCTCTCGCACCATCCATACGGCCAACAAGCTCACTCCTTATGGGAATAGAATAACGAGGATCTTTCGACAAGCCGCCGCGCATACACAAAATCGGAGTTTCATCGTTTCATGCTTGAGATTAGGGCGGAGAAGCCGTGAGGCATACGATAAACTTATGAACCTTGGTCCGGAACGGCGGGCGCGCTCATATTGCAAGTCTCGTCTGCACGCTTTATGACGTTAAATTGCGCCGAGTCCTTCAACGGGAGGTTGTTGTGGGCCCGACGTCTCCCCGATTTGTTCCGTAATTGATACCGTGCGCTTCATCATAGAGAGTTGGTTCAACGAGAGGAGGTCGAAAATGAATGCACACGAGCATAGCTTAGTCGAGGTTGCTATGAAAAAGCTATACAATCAAATTCAACTAGGACGCCGTATCACGTGGTGAGTGTCGGCGATAATTGGTTCAAAGTCAACGACGGAGATGGAGGAAACTTCAAGGTCGACTTAGACAATTGGTTGTGCAAGTGTCGAAAATTCCAAGAAGATCTTATTCCGTGCGAGCATGTCGCAGCCCGCTATTACGTAAGTATTCATAAATTTTAACCTACTATTGCTATACCTACTATACTAACAAAAATTCTCTTACAGCCGTAGCGGCAACGATGTCTATAACTTCATCTCAAAGATTCTACGGCACGTCAACACATCGGGATTTATATGACCATCGGCCCCATTGCTTACCTCCACATCCGTCCGGACTATACCACCGTAAATATCCAACGTGTCAACAAGCGCTTCCCCATTGGCGAGAAGACGGCCTGGTCGGCCGAAGTCGAGGCGCTATAGATCCGGGATTGAAGCACGCATCGGGACCAAAGACAAGGGGGACCTAGGAAGTGTGGCCCCTCGCCACGAGCTTGGTCACACTAGGAGGACTTGCTCAACTAGGGGGAACTAAGCATGAACTTATTTCTCTCGTATGTTTAATTTCGGAACTACTAATTGGAGAAATATGATAATTTTTCAAAGAACTTTTATTTCTATTAATTGTTAATTGTACTATTCAATCGTTTCGACATTTATGTACAACAATATATATAACTAACATGAAGTATTTTGATCGTGTAATAGAAGTTGTAATTTATATCTACTTTTCATCTTTTCTAGTCGTATCCATCTAGTATTCATCTTCATCCTCTTATGTGAGCCATCTCTTTCTACTATTAAAAACTTTATTTTTTATATTTTACTATATTCAACATTATACCACAATTGATACTTTACAATATCAATAAATCATATTAATATACTTATTTCTCTCGTATGTTGCATTTCGTAACTACTAATTGGAGAAATATGATACTTTTCGAAGAACTCATATTTCTCGATAATTGGTAATTGTACTATAGAATCGCCTCGACGTTTATGTACAACAATATATATAACTAACATGAAGTATTTTGATTGTATAATACAAGTTGTAATTTATATCTACTTTTCATCTTTTCTAGTCGTATCCATCTAGTATTCATCTTCATCCTCTTGTGTGAGCCATCTCTTTCGACTATTAAAGACTTTATTTTTTATATTTTACTATATTCAAACATTATACCACAATTTATACTTTACAATATCAATAAATCATATTAATATACTTATTTCTCTGTATGTTGCATTTCAGAACTACTAAGTGGAGAAATATGATAATTTTTCGAAGAACTTATATTTCTGTTAATTGGTAATTGTACTATAGAATCGTCTCGACGTTTATGTACACCAATATATATAACTAACATGAAGTATTTTGATTGTATAATAGAAGTTGTAATTTATATCTACTTTTCATCTTTTCTAGTCGTACACATCTAGTATTCATCTCCATCCTCTTGTGTGAGCTATCTCTTTCTACTATTAAAGAATTTATTTTTTATATTTTACTACATTCAAACATTAAACCACAATTGATACTTTACAATATCAATAAATCATATTAATATACTTATTTCTCTCCGTATGTGCATTTCGTAACTACTAATTGGAGAAATATGATAATTTTTCGAAGAACTTATATTTTCTGTTAATTGGTAATTGTACTATAGAATCGTCTCGACGTTTATGTACACCAATATATATAACTAACATGAAGTATTTTGATTGTATAATAGAAGTTGTAATTTATATCTACTTTTCATCTTTTCTAGTCGTATCCATCTAGTATTCATCTTCATCCTCTTGTGTGAGCCATCTCTTTCTACTATTAAAGACTTTATTTTTTATATTTTACTATATTCAAACATTATACCACAATTGATACTTTACAATATCAATAAATCATATTAATATACTTATTTCTCTCGTATGTTGTATTTCGTAACTAATAAGTGGAGAAATATGATAATTTTTCGAAGAACTTATATTTTCTTTAATTGATTATTGTACTATAGAATCGTATCGACGTTTATATACAACAATATATATAACTAACATGAAGTATTTTGATTGTATAATAGAAGTTGTAATTTATATCTACTTTTCATCTTTTCTAGTCATATCCATCTAGTATTCATCTTCATCCTCTTGTGTGAGCCATCTCTTTCTACTATTAAAGACTTTATTTTTTATATTTTACTATATTCCAACATTATACCACAATTGATACTTTACAATATCAATAAATCATATTAATATACTTATTTCTCTGTATGTTGCATTTCGTAACTACTAATTGGAGAAATATGATATGTGTTCAAGAGAAATAAGACATAGAAATACGACATAGAAATACGACATAGAAATAAGTATTGTTCTACACAAATAAGACACAAATAATACATAATAAGTCATGTAAACAAGTCATGTTCTCCAATGCTGTCGACCGGACTCGGCATGCGAAACCGAATGCTCTGAAGACTTTCTACCCGATCTTTTGCTTTCCAATCCCATCAAAATTTTTCCCCAATTTTTTATCTTATTCCAAAATTTCTTCTCTCTCGGTGTCATATCTTCGGTGTCAAGGCTACTCGACCCATCCGACCTTACCGGTTCTTTTTCCTTACCACGTGTGGATCGTCTTTGCCCGGCATGTGGTGAAGTTGGCGGGGAGTATGCTCTTGCACGACCGCGTGGACGAGGAATACCCTCGGACGCGCCGCTTCGGAACCAAAGTGAATGACTTGCGGTTCTCTGTATGCAACTCCAAGTGGATCGCTCTCCATCGTGCTCAAAAAGTACGCCGATCGCAACTCAAAGATCCTCCTCAATCGGAGAACGACATTCTAACTAAGGTAATAAGAAACGTAAATACTTACTACTCTATAGTTATATCGTATTTCATCATGTTAAACTCTATGTTACATATTATACAAAGTAAAAGGAAACTAGGCATAATTGTTTCAGAGCATAAGAAAACACTTATGTAACAGAGGACAAAATAGTATATAATACTCCACAGTTGCATCTTATTTCTCCAATTATTAAAACATCTCACATCTAATACGCAGAAATAATTTGACAACTAACCTCATCGTCGAAGAAACCAACAATCTGTATCTCCGATCAAGGGAAAACGCCACCGTAACACACGCGGAAGCGCATTTGGTTGAATTAGCCTCGCACAACGCCGCCCAAGTGGGAATCGACTCGTACGCCCATACTTGTAAGGCCCGTGATAGGCCCACCGAAGTGATACGAAACTTTGCATGCGGCTAGAGTGGTCGGCACGAACCGCTTGTAGTGCAACAATGCTTGGTATGCATACGCACCCCAAAGGGAAATGTTTCCATTCGTTTAGGTCGCCCACTAAGGCCCAAACGAAGTCGTCAATTAACCGAGCGCGAGGGACACACAATATGAGTAGGTGCAAAAATAATATGTTGGCAATCTTGAAGTAGTCGTAACCGGTAAGCATCTCTTATGGAGTGTTCTCGAACATTGCCTCCAATTGCTCTAATTTTATTCGGCTATCTCCACAAAAAAGATGCCTACCCCGAACGATCAAACATCGCGGCGGGATGTTCGGGTCAAATTCGGACGACCCAAACATCAATCCCGCCACTAGGGAGAACTCTTCAATACCGAAGCGGAGAATGCGATCGCTCACATTGAACCACAAGCTACTTACGAATGGGTGGATCACGACGAATCTCGCGACACATTAGTTGATGAAGGGCTTTGCTAGCACTATACTTCCCCTCCCATCCCATTAATTGTCCAAAAGGGCTCGCCCGAACGAATTCATCGTAAAGCTCAAACCCGCCAATGGCCGTAAGGGTCTCTTTAATCAATAAAATAACATCCCACTTCACATGCGTCATTACTTGAGGCTTTGCCGATCGAGCAAACGATTCTAACCCAAGTCCAAGGTCTCTCGCATGTACATGTGAGAAAATATTAAACTTATTTCTTCATGTTTACATCTTAGCACTCGTAATTATTTAATAAAGCAGAGAAATATGAACATACGTCACTTCGTATAGAGTATTGTGAATAATCGAATTAATAAATCGTCAAATTTTTCATATTATTCATCATCAAAAATCGATATAAGATTTATGCAATTTCTTCACTATCCTCTATCTCTCTCTCGTCGAACTCCTCTCTCTCTCTCTCTCTCCTCTCTCTCTCTCTCTCTCTCTCTCTCTCTCTCTCTCTCTCTCTCTCTCTTCTCTCTTCTCGCTCTCTCGAACTCGTCTCTCTCTCTCTCTCGCTCTCACGAACTATCTCGCTCTCTCTCTCTCTCTTCTCTCTCTCGAACTCTATCTCAATCGTTCTTTCCCGGAACTATCTCTCTCTCTTCTCTCTCCTCGCTCTCTCTCGGAATAGAACTATCTCTCTCTCTCTCTCTCTCTCTTCCTCTTCTCTTCTCTCTTCTCTCGACTCTCGACTCTCTTCTCTCTCTCTAGTACTCGCCTCTCTCTCTCTAGAACTATCTCGACTCTTCCATCTTCTCTCTTCTCTCTCTAGAACTAGTATCGCCTCTCTCTCTCTCTCTCTAGAACTATCTCTCTCTCGAACTCTGTCTCTCTCTCTCTCTCTTCTTTCTTCTCTCCATCTCGAACTCTCTCTCAATTCCAAACCACCAACAGAAGGAACCCAAAAAAATATGTACTTACATGCGGTCTGCCGTCGTTATGAGCCATTGAAGCGGTGAAACGTTAAGTGGATTGGAGAAGATGGTGAAACTGCCGACTGAAATTGTTGAGTGCAGGAAATGGTTCTGTCGACTGAAGCGAAGAGAGAGAGAGATTGCTATGTAACTGCTCTCAAATCCATTAACTGCATGCGCATGCAGTAATGGCAATTGTGAAAATAGTATTAAATTAATCATTAATACTAATATAATTATGTTAAATTAGATAACTGCTATTATGTATTAATCATTAAAATAGTATTCGAACATAATTAAAATTAGATTTATATTAAATTAGAATAACTGCTATTATATATTAAAATTTTCTTAAATTAGATAATAGCAGCTTTCGAACGTATTAGTACAAATAACCGCAATACAAAATTTTAAATTAGAATATTATTTTAAATTAGCATTTTTCAAAAATGCATTTATATTAAATTAGAATAACCGCAATACAAAAATTTTCAAACAAACATTAGTACAAATAAATTGCAATACAAATAAATTTTCGAACGCATTAGTACAATAACAAGCCTATTATGTATAATTATATTAAATTACAATACAAAAAAGTTTTAGAAATTATAGAACAACATTATTGCCGCAATTATTGCATGGAAAATTGGAAAAGTGCAAAAAAAAAACTGGAAAAGTAAGTCAAAAGATGAATTAACTCTTGCACGGGAAATTGGAAAAGTAAATGAGGTGCAGCAAAGCGGGGTTGTAGGGAGCAGAGTTGTAGGTTGCGGTGTAAGGACCCCGTGCAAACTGCCACTTTTGGCCGCAAATTCCGCCTCGATTTCGTGGATTATATCGATCGAAAGTTGAAAAATAAGTGGTTTAAGTGTCCAATGTCTAGTATTGCATTTTACAAGTTCAAAGTGTCTATTTTTGACATTTCGAAATAGTGATGTCTATTTTTAACATTCTCGTTCATTCGGGTTTCCGCTGGGAAGAAAGATCCCGAAATGCTTCTTACTCTCGTCGCCGGCCTTCATATTCTCATCAAACATAGAAAATATATATGCTTTCTATAGGCCGGCCGGGGCGGCCGTCCCGGGCGTTCCATTCTTCACGATTCACATCAAATTGTTGTTGTAGATCCTCCCGCTCTCAAAGGTGCCGCCCGATCCGAGGTCCAACCAGCCTCCGACGTCACTATGTCCACATCGGCGAGGCGTCGCCGGCCGAAGATGCGCCGAGGAGCTTCTCCACCGCTGCGTACATGGCGTCCAAGGTTGCCAAGAAAAGATTGTCGTAGTAGACGCCGCTCGGTATTGACGCCGCCGCTGGGCTGCGTAAGAGCGTAGGAGAGGTTAATAGTTAGAGCACAATGTCAAAAGTAGACACCACTATTTTGAAATGTCAAAAATAAACACTTTGAACTTCTAAAATGCAATACTAGACATTGGACATTAAAGCCCCTACTTTTCAACTTTGAGTCAACATCTTGCTGAAACCGATGCAAAAGTTGTGCTCCCTCGCCACCATGCGGAGCCGTGCCGCTCCCCGCCATCCCGTCGCTCCCTACTTGAAGTAGACACCCCCCACCTTTTGCTCTTTTCCATGCACCTACTTGAACCCTACTTGAAGAATACATTGGAACTCGGCAAAGCTTCAATAATAGCAAGCAATAATGCAACAATAATTTTAAGCATGCATGGTAATTATATTTATCTTTATTCGGTAATTATTCCCAAAATTAGGATGGTAATTATAATTAGGATGGTAAATATTAAATATTAAATATAATTAGGATGGTAATTCTTCCCAAAATAAGGATAAATATAATCACATGGTAATTTTTTTGATAACTCCTTCCATTACTGGATAGCAGCTTACTTAATTAAATATAATTAGATTAGTATTAATGATTAATATTAAAATATTTTTATAACTCCTTCCTTAACCGCCGAATACCGCTCATGGAGCAGCTTATATCATTCGGAGCGCCGTCTCTATCTCGTTACTCATTCGACAGCCCCACCCTCTCTTCACAAGGTTTCACCATCTCCTCCACTCAACACTTCACCATCTCCCTCCAACCCACCGAACGTTTCACCACCGCTTCTCCAACGGCTCATAACGATGGCGGAGAGCAAAGTTAGTACATATTCAATCTCGGTTCCTTCTCTTAAGGAATAATGTGGTTTGGAAAATTGAGAAAGAGTTCGAGAGAGAGAGAGAGAAGAAGAGAGAGAGAGAGAGAGAGAGAGAGAGAGAGAGAGAGAGAGAGAGAGAAAGACAGAGTTCGAGAGAGAGAGATAGTTCTAGAGAGAGAGAGAGAGAGAGAGAGAGAGAGTTCGAGAGAGAAAGAAGATAGAGAGAGATAGTTCTAGAGAGAGAGAGACAGAGTTCGAGAGACGGCGAGAAGATAGAGAAGAGAGAGAGAGATAGTTCGAGAAAGAGCGATTGAGACAGAGTTCGAGAGAGAGATAAAAGAGAGAAGAGAGAGAGAGAGAGATAGTGAGAGAGAGAGAGAGAGAGAGAGAGAGAGAGAGAGAGAGAGAGAGAGAGAGAGAGAGAGAGAGAGAGAGAGAGAGAGAGAGAGAGAGAGAGAGAGAGAGAGAGAGAGAGAGAGAGAGAGAGAGAGAGAGAGAGAGAGAGAGAGAGAGAGAGAGAGAGAGGAGAGAGAGAGAGAGAGAGAAGAGATTGCTTTATTAATCAATTCTATCTTAGATCGATTTATGATGATGAATAATATGAAAAATGTGACGATTTATTAATTCGGCTTATTCACAATACTATGTCTGTCGTGGATGTATTGTCTTATTTCTCTATATTTTAAATAATTACGGAGTGCTATGATGTAACAATGAAGAAATAAGATTAATATTTTCCCACATGTACATACATGGACTTTGGACTCGGGTTAGACACGCCGCTAGATCGGCAAAGCCGCAAGTAATGACGCATGTTAAGTGGGATGTCATTTTATTAATTAAAGATACACTTACGACTATCAGGGTTTGAGCTTTACGATGAATTCGTTAGGACGAGCCCTTTCGGACGCTTAATGGGATGGGAGGGGAAGTATAGTGCTAGCAAAGCCCTTCATCAACTAACGTGTCGCGAGATTCGTTATGATCCACCCTACGTAAGTAGCTTGTGGTTCAAGGTCAGCGATCACATGCTCCGCTCGGTGATAGAGGAGTTCTCACTAGTGACGGGATTGATGTTTGGGTCGTCCGAATTTGACCCGATCATCCAAAGACGATGTTTCACCATTCGGGTTAAGGCGTCTTTTTTTGTGGAGATAGCAGTAATAAAATTAGAGCAATTGGAGGCAATGTTCCGAGAACACTCCGTAAGAGATGCTACCGGTCCCGACTACGTCAAGATTGCCAACATATTAATTTTGCACCTACTCGTATTGTGTGTCCCTCGCGCTCGGTTAATTGATGACTTCGCTTGGGTCTTAGTGGATGACCTAAACGAATGGAAACATTTCCCTTGGGGTGCATATGCATACCAAGCGTTGCCGCACTACAAGCAATTCGTGCCAACCACTCTAGCCGCATGCAAAGTTTCGTATCACTTCAACGGGCCTATCTCGGGGCCTTATAAGTATGGGCGTACGAGTCCATTCCCCTACTTGGGCAACGTCGTGCGAAGCTAATTCAGCCAAATGTGCTTCCACGCGTGTTACGGTGGCGTTTTCCTTGATCGAGATACATTTGTTGGTTTCTTCGACGATGAGGTCGGGTTGTCAAATTATTTCTGCGTATTAGATGTAAGATGGTGTAATAATGGCGTAAATAAGATTTAACTATGGAGTATTATATACTATTTTGTTCTCTCGTTACATAAATGTTTTCTTCGGCTCGAATTAATTATGCCTAAGTACCTTTTATCGCGTATAATATGTAACATAGGGTTTAACATGATGAAATACGATATAACTATAGAGTAATAAGTATTTCGTCTTCTTTGCCTTAGATGGAATGTCATTCTCTCGATTGAGGAGGATGCCGAGTTGCAACCGGCGTACTTTTTTGAGCACAATGGAGAACGATCAACTTAGAGTCGCATACCAAGAACCGCAAGTCATTCATTTTGGTTCCGAGGCAAGGACGTGCGAGGGGTATTCCTCGCCCACGCGGTCATGCAAGAGCATACTCCCCGCCAACTTCACCACATGCCGGCAAAGGCGATCCACACGTGGTAAGGAAAAAAACCCGTAAGGTCGGATGGGTCGAGTAGTCTTGACACCGAGAGAGAAGAAATTTTGGAATAAGATTGAAAATTGCGGAAAAAATTTGATGGGATTGGAAAGCAAAAGGTCGGGTAGAAAGTCTTCGAGCATCCGGTTTCGCATGCCGAAGTTCGGCCGACAAAGCATTCGAGTGCGCATGTCCAATCCGATGGTAGACACTCGAGTGCGCATGTCGATTCCGGGCCATGGACACTCGAGTGCGCATGCGGATTCGAGTGCCTATGCCAAGTCCGGTGGTAGAAATTCGAAGTGCGCATGCCGAGTCCGGCGGCAGACATTCGAGTGTGCATAAGGAGTCTTTCCGTACACATTCAAGTGTGCGTGCAGAGTCATTCCGGAGATATTCCAAAGGCGCATGTCGAGGAGCCGCCGTCTTGTTATATACGGAATGTGAGGCGCGGATGAAGGGACTCCGCATAGCGACTCATCGGCGAAATCATAGGCACGGACGAAGAAACGCCACGACAAAACGCAGGTTGCCGATCATGTAACCGAAAAATCATAATTTTGTTATTATTTCTCCGTATGGATGTGAATCTATATCTCGCTTAGAGAAATATGACTTAAATATGAAGAAATATGATTAGTACAATATTCCATGAAATAATTACGTTCCGAATTTTTGATATAATTTGTAGGAAGAAGATGAAAATGAGTCCATATTACATGATGCCTTCACGCATTCATATCCACTTTTCGACACTCCAATAGATCCCGAACCGATTCAATCGGTTATGATGGATAGTGTCGCTAGTCCACACTGGACGTGGTAGGCGAAAGAAAATGTCCGGGTCCTCGCTTTTAAGTCACCATATGTTTCGACCCGAACCAATCCCGACCGTTATCTTGGGAAGCAATCGGCCAAACGGGTTAAAAAAATTTAGACAGTGGCGCCGCGCACGAGACGAGATCAACAACCACCGCTTGACATATACGGGTACTACCTTCAAAGCATGGATGGTTTGATGTTCTTGAAGATCCGTCCCGAATGTTGTCGCATGATATGATCGAACTTTACCTATGCACGCTGAGGAAGCAGCTTGCAAACAAACGAACGAGTGATGCACGGGTGCGAGCCTCCACAACAATGATCACGCCAGCCGAATTTTGGGGTGAGTTGTTCATTATTCATGTAGCTCGTATCTATAAACACTAACAATTACGCCCTTGCTAGTCACTAATGCAATCTTCCTAGGTTCAATACGGATGGAACTCCGATACATGGGAACCCTCGATGTTTTGAAGGAAGTTACGAGACACCGGGAACCGTGGCTCCAATATGTAAGTTATTTCTTTGTATGTTATTAATACAATGGAGAAATAGGTTAATGAAAATGACGAACTAAGATATTTTATATCAAATACAACTCATACTCGTATGTTACGCGGCCCCGCACACCGGGTCACGGCTCGAATACGTATGATGACACGGGTCGTAGAGCTATACGACCCATGTGGGTAATCGGCGACGAGGAATATAAATGAATGAGGATTGAATCGATACAACCTATCACACATCTCATGTATAGGTTGTTTGATTACAATAACTATTTTATGCGCATCTACGGTTATCCCCGACAGCCCGAGTGGCGTGAAATGCCATTAGATGCGCACGTTGCAACTCAATTGCACAACCCGATCATAATAGTCGTGGCGTATACGCCTTGCTATATGTGCATCGCTTGATCGACGGATATCCACCCTCGACTTGGCCGGCATGGGTTTCTCTAACATACGACATATTACGGCTTTGCGTATCCGGATGATGCGTGCTGCGCGAGGATGATCCGGCATTCTATGTTTATTGCTTCCGTTACAATTAGGTCGTTGGAACATGAATTATTTACATTATTATGTCTTATTTGTGTGGAAAATGACTTATTTCTCATTCTATGTCTTATTTACAATTCGTTATGTCTTATTTACATCGAGACGATTATATAGTACAATTACAAGTGTTGAGAAATATAAGTTATTCGAAAAAATATCATATTTCTCCGATTAGTAGTTTTGAGAAGATACATACAGAGAAATAAGTATATTTATATGATTTTTTATATGTTAACGTATCAATTGTGCTTTAATGTTTGAATATAGTAAAATATAATCTATAATGTCTTTAATAGTAGAGACGCATGGCTGAAGCACGGGGATTAAGATGAATGCTAGATGGATACTACTAGAAAAGATGAAAAGTAAATATAAATTACAACTTCTATTATACCTTCAAACAATTTAATGTTTTTTCTGCATATAGTTGTACAGGAACATCGAGACGATTATATAGTACAATTACGAAAATTGAGAAATATAAGTTCTTCGAAAACATATCATATTTCTCCTATTAGTAGTTATGAGAAGAAACATACAGAGAAATAAGTATATTTATATGATTTTTTTATATTGTAACCTATCAATTGTGCTTTAATGTTTGAATATAGTAAAATATAAAATATAATGTCTTTAATAGTAGAGACGCATGGCTCAAGCACGAGGATGAAGATGAATACTAGATGGATACTACTAGAAAAGATGAAAAGTAAATATGAATTACAACTTCTATTATACATTCAAACAATTTAATGTTTTTTTCTGCATGTAGTTGTACAGGAACATCGAGACGATTATATAGTACAATTATGAAATTGAGAAATATAAGTTCTTCGAAAACATATCATATTTCTCCTATTAGTAGTTATGAGAAGAAACATACAGAGAAATAAGTATATTTATATGATTTTTTTATATTGTAATGTATCAATTGTGTTTTAATGTTTGAATATAGTAAAATATAAAATATAATGTCTTTAATAGTAGAGACACATGGCTCAAGCACGAGGATGAAGATGAATATAGTAAAATATAAAATATAATGTCTTTAATATTAAAAAAGATTAACGTACTACTAAAATTATATATTAAATGCCACGAAATAGAAATATTTAGCTCGAAACATCATATCTCTCTCGCTGAAAATTCGTGACTTCTTCATGTTATACCGACAAACAAACATAATATGAAGGAATAAGTTCATGCTTAGGTCCCCCCCGGTTGAGCAAGTCCTCCTAGTGTGACCAAGCTCGTGGCGCAGGCCACACTTCCTGGCCCCCTAGTGCCGCTCCCAAAGACGTGCTTCAATCCCGCATCTATAGCGCCATGACTTCGGCCGACTAAGCACGCCTTCTCGCCAAGTGGGGGAAGCACCGTTGGCACATATGGATATTTCTCGGTAGTATAGTCCGCACTGGATGTGGAGGTAAGCAATGGAACCGATGGTCATATAAATCCCGATGTGTCGACGTACCGTAGAATGCCGAGATGAAGTTATAGATATCATTGCCGCTCCGATCGTAGGAGAATTTTTGTTAGTATAGTAGGTATAGCAATAGTAGGTATAGCAATAGTAGGTTAAAACCGATGAATACTTACATAATAGCGGCATGCGGTATGCTCGCACGTAATTAGATCTTCTTGGAATTATCGACACTTGCACAACCAATTGTCTAAGTCTACCTTGAAGTTTCCCTCCGTCTCCGTCATCGACTTTGAAGCAATTCTTGCCGACACTCACCACGTGATACGAGTGTTCTAGTTCAATTTGGTTGTATAGCTTTTTTAGCAACCTCGACTAAGGCTATGCTCGTGTGCATTCATTTTCGACCGCCTCTCGTTGAACCAACTCTCCATGATGAAGCGCACGGTATCAATTACGGAACAAATCGGGAGACGTCGGGCCACAACAACCTCCCGTTGAATGACTCGGCATAATTTGACGTCATAAAGCAAGAACGACAAGACATGCAATATGAGCGGGTCCACCGCTCCGACCAAGGTTCATAAGTTTATCGTATGCATCCGGCTTCTCCGCCCCTAATCTCAACCATGAAACTCCGAAACTCTAATTTAATGTATGGCAAGGCGGCTTGTCGAAAGATCCTCATTATTCTATTCCCATAAGGAGTGAGCTTGTTGGCCTTATGGATGGTGCAGAGACAATGAGCGGCCTCGTGGATAAACTTCTTCAACAACATGCTTAATGCTCACATGCCGATCGTACACGATAACTTGGCCGCCGCTTGGCGGGTACGCTTGGCGAAGTTTTTTCATAAACCACGCCCACGAATCGTTATTCTTGATCGGGGCCAATACCAATGTGCAAGGGGTAGGACTTGCTCGTTGCAATCTTCCGTCACCGCAACGAATAAGATGCTCGGTATTCCCGCCCCTTCGTACGAGTTCCATCAACTACGATGACTTGCCTTAAATTAAACATAAATGCACTTATGCACGGGCCCCACGCTACGAATACGTACTCAAACCGATTATCATCCCCGATGTGATAATGGGTTATTGTTCCGTGGTTGAACCGCTTCAAAGATGTGGAGGTACTTGGGTAGCGACTTGTACGAATCGTCATGGTTGCCGTAAATCGTAGTGATTGCCTTGTTCCGACCACGGAGTGCCTTGTAATATTTTACCTCAACTCCAAATTTCTCGACACATCTCTTCGATGAAGTCACGAGCTTGTATCATGGCGCCCTCTCTTCGCATTCGTCGACCGAAATATACATCGATGCTCTTTGCACTCACGATTCTTCGACACCAATTGTTCAAAGTCAAACCGAAATGTGTGTCTCTTATCGACCTTGTAAATTTCTCAAATATATGCAACCGAACTCGCTCGGACCATGAAAGGACACGACTTGCCGTGCAAACACCCAAACCACGTATATTTCTTGTCCGCCCTTAATACCTTGAAAGATCGCCGATGCTCTAAATGCCATACGCCAACGACGCCCGTAAGCTCGTATCTACTCCAAAAGATCGAGTACAGCTCCATATCGCCATTTTTAACCACATCCAGACGGGACAGCCCAATGATGCCCGTTTGAGCGATCGGAAAGAACGGAACTAGCCGGCTTGCTATTTCCGTAGTCACGCCACCATTTTCTTCCTCCTCCAACGACGACGAGGGTGATTGGTAGGTTATATGGTTCTTCTAGTAGCGTCATTAGTCGGTTGTAGCCGCCCTCCTTTCGCATCCACGTTGCAAACTCGAACATGGTACCATAAATGCTTTGGTGTTCGCCATGATCATCGACATCATCACCTTCTTCATCCGCCGTGTAGTCCGGATCATCCGTATCGCCGAATCATCATTACCGACTACATCATCATTCGCCTCATCCGCCTCCTCATCCTCATCCTCCTCTTCTTCATCCGCCTCCTCCTCTTCCTCTTCCTCTACATCTTCTTGTTGCCATTGTCGGCCAGGCGGACACATTTGTCGGGTGTTGAAATCATATTCATATCTCGCCTTCGTCATTATCGAAAAAGTTATGTGCATCGAACCGCATAGTAGATCGCTCGATTGGATCCGAAGGAACATACGGTGTGGTATGCCTCGAACTTATTTCGTGCCCTCGCTCAAACTCGTCGTCACAACACAAACGATGGGGTCCGCCTCATAGTTGATGAGTCGATGTAAATCATCATCGTTCGCCATTAACGACTTCACCAACCGACCAGCTCGATTATGCTCTAGTGAAAATAACAAATATGGGTTGCACACTAAGTTTCTTTGGCGTAAGCGATTCAATTATCGCTCTTAAGGTTGATGGGGATAGTGCGGCGTACGAAATTGCCGCAAGTTGTTCATCCCCGTGTATGTATTCTCGAACCTACAAAGCTACCTCCGTACTTGACCGTTACTCGTATCCATTCGCCCATATGAAAAAAACACAAAATGTCAAACATTCTTAGATCTCCATATACAAATCTTATTTCACTAAATAACGAATAAATTATACATAAACACGAAGAAATATGATAGTCCCTCGTGAATCCGAGATATATGACATATATAGTAACCTATTGTGCTCCCAAATATCGTAGTTCTCTATTGGAAAATATAGATTTAAATAAAACACGGGGAACTAAGATATTGTAACGTATTTCAAATCATGTCTTAATCTTAGAATTAAGATTAACATAATAAACGAAATTTATCATACAAATTACGTTTATAAACATCTTATTGTAACATATTATAAACGGAGTCTTAGTTCTCTCGTATAAACATCTTATTTGTCGGCTTTACAATGTAAATGTTACATATAAACATAATACTACGACACATGAAGTAACTTATCGCATTGCAATAAACTTAGTTCACTATTATAAAATCAAGCGTTAAATAAAATACGGGGAACTAAGATATCGTATTAACACGCGAAAATTATGTATTCAAACTTTATTCATACTTCATTCTCATAGTTCATAGAAATGTTATTAACACATGAAAATTAACACATTCCTAGAATAAACGTATAAAAACAAGCTTTGTCAAATATTTTACTGGATAAATGTTACTTAACCTCTACAATAAACGTATAAAATGAATTGTTGGAAAAATAATAAATATACACATTATAATGCATACCTTGTGCTTTTGAGATAAAAAAAGTTGCTTGAGATCCAAACTTTTCGTCGCCTCCACTACACGGATTTTTTCGAAACAAATCAACGGATTTTCATCACCTATAATACACGGATGTTTTGGAGCTCCAATACACGGATTTCTTGGAAATAAACTAGGAGAGAGAGAGGACGCCCAGTAACTGTGTATATAATAGAGTGAGAGAGAGGACGTATATATATGAAAATGAAGTGGTCATGCAAAGCACTCATGCACGCGCCCCCCTAATTTTGTTTTACAATACTCATGCACGTGATTGTAAAAGTACTGATATGAAATAAAGTGGTCAAAATTATTATTTTAATTACATGTGAAAAGGGAGAGAAGGTGAAATGATTGGACAATGATGTGGTCAAAAGTACTATGCACATTTGAAAACTACAAGGAGAGAGAGAAGGCTATGATTATGACATTATAGAAGTTACTTTTTAGGGGCAAAAATGAACTAATGTCTAGTGTTGCATTTATACTAATTTGTGTATATAGATGCATTTTCCATCTTTGCAATGTCTATATCCGCACATCACCCGTTAGTAATATACGCAAAGTAAGGATACACGCCGACTAGCAAGTGGGGACGGCGTTTCCTTGAGAAATTCAAGAATCGGCTTTTATGTATATAACAACGTTGCTTCCGAAGTCCCCGTCTGGGCGGTGCGAAGTTTTGGATTAGATCGGCCTTGACCGAGGTGGAGACTCGATCCGGTTTCCATGGCTTGCTTCACAAATAAGCATTGTATAAATTCCCGCATTGCTTGAAATACAAACCGCACCAACTCGTAAGCGGGCACTATTTCGTTTCCAACAAAGAAATATCGAATTTCACGCTGGGGCAGCTGGTAATGTTTCCTCGGACCTAAGAATTTGCATTGTCTTGGCCAAAGACGAGATTCCCGAGATCTTCGTCCGGCACGCCGAGCATGAGGTCGATGTCGGTGCCGCAGAGAACGTCGAGAGTAGGCGGATGTGGGTCGTAGAGGTGCATTGTTTTGATGTTTTTCTGCTTGTATAGATCTGCAACTTTTGAAGGAGCCGTCCGTAGCGCACTCCTACTTGACCAACCGCATTGCCAAGCAACACTCATAAATTTATCAACGAATATTTAAAACACGTATTATGTGAAGCAAATTGATTAACCTGTGGAATCAAGAGTGATCAACATGAGTAGCCCCACTGTGAGAACTGTAGCATGAAGTTTTTTTTTGTATTTGTTGGAAAAATCGAAAATGGAAAATTTAATTAGCAATATATTCTAATTTAACTTGGGCAATATTCAGCCCGTTCAATCGTATTTTCGAGCCTCGATATTTATCCGGTTGATATGACGTCGATCTACATTTCGAGTAGATAATTACAGTGTGTTAATTTCTCGATTCCGATTTTCGGTGAGTGAGAAATAGTGGCTCGAAGTTTGGGGGGACAAAACTAATATGTTACCTAAAGTGGAGAAACTTACCTAATTCGGGTTTTGGAGAGTTATTACATTAATCAATGTCCCACATTGATTAATGTGTAATGTTTTGTGTGGTATTTAAGTCTCTACCATTTAGTAGGAGATAACAAAGTGACATGTGGTGGGCTTGGGCCACACATGCTCCGCGCCGCCCCTGCCCGGCTCCGGCTCCGGTTCCGGCTCTGGCTCCGATTCCGATTCGTGTGGACTCGGCCCGGCTCAAAGATTGGTGGCCCCGATCCAGGTTCGTGGTGCAGCCGCACCTTCCACACCCAAGCAATATTTTTGGAAGTCTCTCGGAATGAGACTCTTCAAGTGTCTTCCACTCCTCCACTTACCATCCCCACGACCTCCTGCCTTAAATGGCACAACAACTCTTCATCTGAGGGAAGCAGCTTATAAATAGGCTAGTTGCATGCCATTTCAAAACACACCAATCAATCATCTCTTCTCCTCTCGCATTTTAGGGCTTTAGTTGTCCAGGCCAGCCTTCGCCCCTCTCCTTGTCCGGTCGCCGGAGCTCGACGATCTTGGGTGGTCCGCAATCTTCGAGACGTTCGTCATTTCATCTTTCGGGATGATACGCCAACACCGAGAGCACTACTGCAATCTTCGAAATGTTCGTTGTTTCATCTTGCGGAGAGAGGACTCCTCGACTCGACGAAGGTTTCATCTCTAGCTCTATTTTATTTGTGTTTTCTGACTTACTATTGTGGTTGTAATAGCAGCTTTTATCAACAATCGCAAGATGAAGTATCTCTTTACCTAGTCGCTTCAAGTTAACCGCAATATGTCTTCCTCAAGTGCTCGCCATCTCCAACGCCGCCGCTCGCCGCTTTCTACCGCCGCCACCAATAATGCCATCGCTGCCGCCATCTCCTCCACCTCTGACGTTGTAGCCGCCTCCGGCAATGTGGTCCAGCCGATGCAAGGATAGCACTTAACCGTGCTAATGCCACTAACTCGGCATTCAACTTCAATGTTATGTCCTCTGCCTTGCAGAGCAATGTCCCTTTTGGGGAGTATGAACCACCATGGTGTGGTCGGGGGGTTCGAACCCAACCCTAACGGCACCTCCGCACTCGCCTGGAGTGTTTCCCACCGCCGAGAAGCCGACCAAGTTTGGTGGAGCCGACTTTGAAAGGTGGCAACAAAAGATGTTGTTCTACTTGACAACATTGGGGTTCACCACCGTGCCGATGGAGAATGCACCCGCCCTCCAAGTGAAAATGAAGAGAACATGGAAGTCCGCATAGCCTACGAAAATTGTCTAACTTCCGACAACTTTTGTAAAAACTTCTTGCTTAGTGGACTAGATGATAGTCTATACAAGTGTATATGCAAATGTAAAGACTCGCAAGGCAATTTGGGAGGCACTTGAAAGAAAATATTGTACCGACGATGCGAGAACCAAGAAGTTTGTAGTCGCCAAGTATTTGGACTACAAAATGGTGGACTCTCGACCGGTCATTGAGCAAGTGCAAGAGTTCCAACTCATTGTCCACGATGTCCACGCCGAAGGTATGCTTTTGTCATATGCTTTTACCGTGGAAACCGCAATCGAAAAGCTTCCCCCGAGGCCGGAAGGACTTCAAGAGCTACTTGAAGCACAAGCAAAAGGAAATGACGCTTGAAGACCTTGTTGCCAAGCTCCGCATCGAGACCGATATGAGGACTCGAGATGGGAAGGGCAAAGCACCCGTGGAACCAAGAGTCAACCTTGCGTAGAAATGTGACAACTCCAACAATGTTAAGAGAGGGCGTCCAAAACAAAGAACCCCAAAGGGAAGGGCAAGGTTCAACCCCGCAAGTTTGAAGGGGATTGCTACAACCGTAGCAAATCCGGCCACATTGTCTAAGGAATCCGCCGTAAGCCAAAGAAGAAAAGGGCTCGTCAAACCAACATGTTGGAGATGACGAAGTCGACCTTGCGGCTATTGTCACCGAAGAACCAAACGTCGTGGAGAATGAGGGGAAGTGATATATTGATATCGTTGCCACGACACATGTTTGTGGTGACCGTAGCCGCTTCACCAAGTAAAAGAGTTGCCAAGGGAGGAAGCTCAATATGGGAAATAAAGTCTCTCTTCGAGGTAGTCTGGCTATGGTACTCGTAGTCTTAAGGTTGAGCTCCCAGGCAAGAACCTTACTCTTGGAGAGGTGCCGCATGTCCCCGACATCCGGAAGAATCTTGTGTCCGGCTCCGTACTAGTCAAGAGAGGGTTTAGACTAGTTTTTGAGTCCGACAAATTTATCCCCGTCAAAATTTGGTATGTTCCTAGGAAAAGGTTACCCGTCCGAGGGACTTTTCAAATTATCCGTAATGGCAACTCGCCAAGAGCCCATTGAGGGCAAGAATAATGAAAATGAAGCTACTTCCTCCTACTTGATTGAGTGTTCCGATTTATGGCATTCTAGATTAGGACCATTTTGGCAAGAAGCCGTCCAAAGTTAAATTGATTCCATCATGCAAAATCACACTTGGGTCTTAGCAAACTTACCCTGGAAGGTTGCAAGCCCTTAGGATGTAAATGGATCCTAAAAACAAAATATAAAGGCGAGATGGGTCAATTGACAAATATAAAGCTCGTTTAGTGGTTAAAGATTTTAAGCAAATTGAAGGATATGATTTCTTCGATACTTATTCGCCTGTAACGAGAATTACGTCTATCCGTGTACTTCTCGCGATTGCTGCTTTGCACAATCTTGAGATTCACCAAATGGATGTGAAGACTGCCTTTCTAAATGGAGATTTAGAAGAGAAAATTTATATGGAACAACTCCGAAGGGTTTGTAGTACCTGACCAAGAGCGAAAGGTATGTAAGTTAGTGAAATCCCTATATGGGTTGAAACAAGCACCATTACAATGGCACTTGAAATTCGACGAGGCTATGTTGTCGAATGGCTTTAAGATTAATGAATGTGACAAGTGTGTTTACATAAAGAATACAAATAATGGTTTTGTAATTGTTTGTCTTATGTAGACGACATGTTAATTATGGGACAAAACCTTCAAGTCATAAATGACACCAAGCGTATGATTAAGAGAACTTTCGATATGAAAGATATGGGAGTTGCCGACATTATTCTTGGAGTGAAGATTAAAAAGAACTCCCAAAGGGATTGTTTTGTCTCAATCTCATTATATTGAGAAAGTACTTAAGAGGTTTAATGCCCTTGATAGTGCGCCAGCAAAGACTCCTCTAGAAGTTAATGTTCACTTGAGCAAGAATAGGGGTGATCCTCGTTGCTCAAGAGGATTATGCTAGAGTCATTGGTGGTCTTATGTACATCACAAATTGTACGAGGCCTCGATCTAGCTTGTCCAGGTGAACAACCGAGTCGCTATACTAGTAATCCTAGTAGAGAGCATTGGAAATCTCTTATAAGAGTTCCGAGGTACTTGAAATACAATCTTAACTTTGGGGTTGCACTACTCGCGACATCCCCCAAGTACTTGAAGGGTACCTGTGATGCAAATTGGATATCCGACACTAAAGACTCGTTGTCTACTAGTGGTTATGTGTTCACTATAGGGGGAGGAGGCCGTGTCGTGGAGATCTATGAAATAGACGTGCATAGCCCGATCCACCATGGAATTCGAATTTCTTGCTTTAGATAAAGCCGGTGAGGAGGCCGAATGGCTCCATAATTTTCTTGAAGATATTCCATGTTGGACGAAACCCGTGCCACCCGTGATGATTCACTCGTGATAGCCAAGCGGCTATTAATAGGGTCAAGAGTGGGTTGTATAATGGTAAGTCGAGACATATTCATCGTCGACATAATACCATAAGACATTTGATCACGAGTGGGGTTATCTCCGTAGACTATGTCAAATCTATAGATAACCTAGCGGATCCGCTTACTAAGAGCTTGAATCGAGATCAAATGTATAATCTCATAGAGGGAATGGGAGTTAAATCCACAAGTTAAAGACGATTATAGTGGATACCCAACCTTGTAGATTGGAGATCCCATGAACTTGGTTCAATGGGAAAACTAAGCTATATGAGTCGGTTGATACCACACTCAAATAGCATATTCCTTAAAAGAGCTCGAGAGTGTTGGTGACCCGTCAAGTGGTGAGGTTAAGTCTTTGACTTTTAATGATTCTTGGATGCCTTGAGAAGGTGGAGTATGACGAGATACTCGAGTAAGAATCACCTATGTAAGTGAGAAGTGAGGGCCGCTTCTATGTAACACTTATGAATCCAAAGAGGTTGTCATGGCCTCGTAAAGGACACAAACGTGAGAACGGACGAGGTTGAGACTTTATAGTGTTAGTGCTATTGTCTAAGTATACACTATGGAGGAATAGTTCAAGGCCACGTGTCCACTAGTCCGCCGGTATGCTCGAAAGACCGACTAAGGAAGGTTCACTGGCCACAAGCCACCTACCTTGATGCTTTATTGTCTCTTGAAAACAGAGTTGTGTGTCCGCATGCATGCATTTGGCTATTTCCACTCATGTGGGGGATTGTTGGAAAAATCGAAAATGGAAAATTTAATTAGCATTAAATGTTAATTTAACTTGGGGCAATATTCAACCCGTTCTATCGTATTTTCGAGCCTCGATATTTATCCGATTTATGAATTGAAATATATGACGTCGATCTACGTTTCGAGTAGATAATTATAGTGTGCTTAATTTCTTGATTCCGATTTTCGATGAGTGAGAAATAGTGGCTCGAAGTTTGAGGGGACAAAACTAATATGTTACCTAAAGTGGAGAAACTTACCTAATCCGGGTTTCGGAGAGTTATTACATTAATCAATGTCCCACATTGAATCATGTGTAATGTTTTGTATGGTATTTAAGTCTCTACCATTTAGTAGGAGATAACAAAGTGATATGTTGTGGGCTTGGGCCACACACCGCACCCGCGTCCGTGCCCCGGCCCGGCCTCCGGTTCCGGTTCGGCCCCGTGTCCTTGGATCTTGGCAATTGGTCCTTTGGGTGGTCCATGGGCTTGTCCGTTGGGCTTGGCATTGGACTTGTGCGGACTCCCTTGGATCGGCCTGGGCCAATTCAGCATTGGTGCTCGATCCGGGTTCGTGGTGCAAGGCACCCGCCACACCCAAGCAATATTTTTGGAAGTCTCTCGGAAATAGACTCTTCAAGTGTCTTCCACTCCTCCACTTATCATCCCCACGACCTCCTCGCCTTAAATGGCACAACAACTCTTCACACGGGGGAAGCACACTATAAATAAGCTAGTTGCATGTCATTTCAAAACACACCAATCAATCATCTCTTCTCCCTCGCATTTTGGAGCTTTAGTTGTCCAACAGCCTTATGTCATCTCCTTGTCCGGTTCGGCCTGGAGCTCGACGATCTTGCGGTGCCGCAATCTTCGAGACGTTCGTCGTTTCATCTTTGGGGACGATACGCCAACACAGAGAGCACTACCGGGGCGTATTTCGTCTTGCGGAGAGAGGACTTCTCGACTCGACGAAGCTTTCATCTCTAGCTCTATTTTATTTGTGTTTTCTGACTTACTATTGTGGTTGTAATAACAACTTTTATCAACAGTATTGGCCATGGAGAAGGACTCGATAGTTGGTACTAATAGTGACTCGTTTTTATAGAGGTATTCTTCATTTTACTTATTGAACCATCTCATTCGAATCTCAACCAAATTCGTAAACTTTCTGTTTTGACGCATAAGAGTAAATCTATAAATTTAGGATTTACGCATTGTTTTTGGGGGGAAGTAGAGATTAATTGTGGATAAAGTATGAATAGATTTTCATTTTTTTAACTCGTTGTGTATAAGTTCATTATTTAAATGCATAATGCATATCCATTAGAATGAAGACCGAGAAGAATATTTACTCTGCATATACATTATAATTAGATGCATCTATATTTAACAATACAGTATCAACCTACACATGCATATATGCCATTAATTTGTTATAAATGAGAGTGAATTATGTAGGAACTTGCACTTTACAAGTACATAGGAATTAAGAATTGACCCTTCATTTTATTTATTGGATAATTCATCAAATATGTTCTCAAATATTTTTTTTATAGATAATCCTTATAATATCTGTAGAAGGACAAAAATGTAAACTTATAGGATTTTATGGATAAAATATTTCGACTATGTATAAGTTTGCAGTTCCTATATAAATTTGGGATAATACGAAATATCCGCACCCTTTTACAAATAATGTATTTACACAAATTTAACAATTAATATATAATGCATTTGTATAGTAAAATTATATTAAAAATCAAAATTTGTTGAAAAACAATAATTTATCAATCTGCATACAAGAAGAATAAATACGTTTTTAGTTATATTTTGAATTATATCCGAAATCATTAATTGTATTATTTTTTAAGGATACGATTCTATATATATTATTTATATTTATATGTATAAAAATATAACGATTATGTATGTATAAGAGCATTTTCAGGCATCAAATGGGGAAGATGAATAATGTGAGATTGGTTCATATTTGTCAATTCATATGATCCCATCTCTATTTCTCACATCATATGAATATTTTGATTTGGTAGTTATAATTCATATTTAAAATTACCATAATGACCTTATTTACAATTTTTCATTAAAAATAATATCAGTAAAATAGATAGTTAATAATAATTTTAGATTGTAAAAATATCCAATTAATATACTAGCTATTTCTCAATTTAATCGCTCTTCTGGAATGGCTAATTCAAACTTCGCTCTATATATTAATATATAATTTATGATTGGATTGTGAAAATATATTATAATTTACGGTATCTTCTAGTCGACAAAATATTTTTTAATATTTCGGATGCTATGATATGGTGGGGTTATATCTACAATACAATTCATTAGGTTTTTTTTTTCGCTATGGGAAGGTGATAGGTATACACAGTATTTTAAGTGGGATTTGAATTTATAATTTTTCAATCCCGAATCATTTATATTCACCGATAAACCACTTTACGGGAACGTACAAGCGCTACAAATCGTCTGGCCCATTTCGGGTGGCCCCTTCGGTGGCCCACCAATCACGCCCCGCCACGCGTGCATTGGTGGGCCACCTTTTTATAACTTAAATATTTTTTTATTGTTAACATGGCCCACCAATGCACGCGTGGCGGGGCGTGATTGGTGGGCCACCGAAGGGGCCACCCGAAATGGGCCAGAGGAAGCGGATTGACGTACAAGTCATTAGTTGATTCTTCGGGTACATACCCTTTATTCTTCGGGTACATCTTCACATCATCACTCGACACATGTCGAGTGATGATGTGAAGATGTGCGCATTATTGCACTCCTAGCATCTTGTTGTTCGTAATTTTGTCTACAAACTACCTTATATAAGACTAATCTTCTAGCATCTTGTTGTTCGAATTTTGTTGTTCGTGATTAACGTACAAGTCATTAGTTGATTCTTCGGGTACATACCCTTTATTCTTGGGTACATCTTCACATCATCACTCTGACACATGTCAGAGTGATGATGTGAAGATGTGCAGATTATTGCACTCCTAGCATCTTGTTGTTCAGAATTTTGTCTACAAACTACCTTATATAAGACTAATCTTCTAGCATCTTGTTGTTCACATGTCAGAGTGATGATGTGAAGATGTGCGCATTATTGCACTCCTAAGCATCTTGTTGTTCGTAATTTTGTCTACACACGAGAATGTGACATTGTAAGCCCTTTATTCGACCTCCAAAGTCACGTTTCTGGACACCTCATAATTCAAAATAATTGTTTTTTTTCTACAAACTACCTTATATAAGACTAATCTTAATTAGGTGACAAAATCACGAGCAGTATTAATGAATTTCGAACTCATAACATTCAGCCACAAGACAAGCACCTCAACAATTATATAATTACCATAAGACCAATACACCTTGTCTCTAATAGGTGGAATTAAAGTAAGGGCCAATCTTCTACAATTGATTCTGAAATGGATACTAAGAGGCAAGAATAAGATGTCTTGCTCTAATGATATTGCATACGTATGTCTTATGGTTATTTATACTGCAAGTTGTTTGAGGGGATACATATCAAATCTTTTTTTTTTTTTTTGATTCATGGAACCCGCAGCCGCTACCTTCGGTGCGTACTGGGTAAACCACGCTCCTTGTGCAGTAGCCTGCAAACCACACAGGAGGGTTCAACCACCCTTAATATGATAGGGTGACAGGCAACACCTCGGTCCCGGGCCACCCACCTCAACCGCTAGGCCATCCCATGGGGACGGATACATATCAAATCTTGATTCTTCATTAGGAAGACAAGGCGTGGAGTAGCTTACTTGAGATGCCTTGGTGATCGCTGTTTACACCAAATAAATCCTGCAAAATAGCTAGACCAAGAATTAGTATAGCATCAGGTATCGAACACAGGGAACGGAGATTTTCAAACTTAAAAATCCTATCAATCGGGTTTTGGTTAGCAACCACGCAACTTTTGGGAATAACTAATCCTAAGACAACGAAAATTAAAGCAAGAAGTAACACGAAATTAACTATGAATAATAAAAGCGGGTTCAGCAAGATGATTCACACACACCAACAATCGATCATAGACACTAATAATCAATTAATTCACTTAGATCAACTAGTTGTAGGCTACCGTAATTAAACTGACGCAACCCCTATTCCCCCTTAATTATTCGGTAATCGACATGGTGGGCATTGAAACGATTACTACTCTAAACTAGATGCAACCTACGTTGGTGGGCAAGCAATAGATTTAACACCTAGCCAGTTTTAAGAACTAAGGGAACCCAATTTAGGAGCCTACTCGTATGGTGGGCATCTAATAGTCTCCTACCAAATTAATCCAATTGCCCTAAGACAATTTGCTACTTCTTTAGCCTAATCCCACGAGAAACGATGGAAGTACTAAATTAGCTATGAATTAAATTAACTAGGGTGATCAATCCTAATTCAATTAATCCAATTAATTAATCCTAGATTAATTCAAAACCCAAATGATTAATTTTAAGCCCTAGTCTCACGAATTTAAGGTGGTGTGTGTGTGTGTTACATCTCGCCGGCCCCTAAAAAGAATTAGCTACGCATATCGGTCTGGATTGGACGAGTAACAACCGGTTTACTGGACAGAACACAAAACATGCTGAAAATTCAATAAATAATTATACACGAAAAATGCTAACTAATTAAAAGAATTCAGATCACCAAGTGCACGAATTTAAAATCCTAAAAGTACGAATTTCATAAACTAAAAACGAAGTAAACATCCACAGGCTATCAGAACAGAGACAAACCAAATTCGGGAATTCAAAACGGAAAAGATGATAAGTTGTTTCTTCCAATTCAAACCACAATTCATGAAACAAAAGTAGAGAATGCAAACTTAAATCAGAACTGCCCCTCGGTCGGACTTCCTCGGCTTCGGCGAACTCGTGATCTCTTGATCTCTCCTTCGGCGGCGTCGAGTTCTCTCTCCGGTGTTGCAGCGATGGAACGGAATTGATGTCGGATGTATGATGATGCTCGGCAGAGTGGCGGAGGTACTCCTTTTCGGCCTGGACGTGAGTGAATGAATAAGTCGGATCCGGAAGTTCATGCATATATTCTCCTTTTCTTTCGCAACTTCCGTGAGAATCAAATAAAGGATAAGATATGAATATCCTCCCTTCATCTCTCCCCCCTTCCGTGCGTGTATCATGATTTGGAATTAAATAATTAATTCCCTTCCTTATCCTCATCTATTAGAGTAATTAAATATAGAAGTAAATAATTTAATTTATTTATCCTTCTATACTTAATCCCTAATTGATCCTTCCAAATTGAGCAGATATTCCATTAATTATGCAATGCCACCTCAACGCCTCGTCAAATGCCACATCATCAATTAACACTGCAAAACAAACATCAAAACAATTCCAAACGCCATAAAATATGCCAAATTACACGGAATATGGATAGTACGAATTAGACCTATCATGCCTTAGTCCTTAAAAGTGTTTTGAGTATGGTGTAAAAGTTTACTGTCCAGGTTAATTCTAATGTTGGAAATAAATAGTATTGATAACAAAAGGTCTATTTATTTCTATATGTTTAAATTTATTGATCTTGAATAAGTTGGAATCTCAACTTCAATTCACATTATCTTTCGCTTGATTTTGAGTATATTGTCTTTAACTGCAGGCCGAAGGTAAAGATATTAATTTGGCCCAACCCCTACTTAAGCCCACTCTCTACCCATACATATATACTTATATTCTCCCATTAACTTGGTTTCCTCAAGTCAAGCAGACCATTAAATATTTTTAGTGTGCAGACCATTAAATACTTTTAGTGTGTTCGTAGTTGCCAACCAAAACCGTAGATTGTATATATAAAATGCATAATTCCATGTGCCCGATTTTGATTCGATCGTATACTATATTAATTTAAGTATTAGTATTTATATGATTTATTTGGTGCAATATTGAGTTATCATCACAAATTAAAAATCTTGAAAGTATACTGTTTATTTTATGACGTGAGTTACAAATTTAGCTAGTATAGTGCAGCAACTGCATTTATTTGGCTTCACACATATAGGGAGCAGACACACACTTATTTCTTACGTATTACAAATTTACAACTATATATCAAAAGTCGCTACTTAACTGAAATCGACGGGGTATTTAGGTTGCCCGGTCGCATCAAACAGCCCGAAATGCTGCTCGTACGGCGGGCCGGGCTTCTCATTTTCATCAAACATAGAAAATATGTAGGTTTGGATGGGCGTATCAGGCCTCTTCGGCGTCCCATTCTTCACAACCCGAACCAAATTATTGGTATAGATTCTTGCGTTCTCAATACTAGCTGCATCGCTTTGTTCCGTCGGCACGCCGGTCTCTCCTCCAATAACTTCCGGCGTCGGCTTCCGCGGCCCGTTCTGCGCCAAAGAAACTCGGCCCGCACTCCTCTCCAGCGCTGCATTCAAAGTGTCGACTAGTGCGTAGTAAAGATTGTCGTAATACACGCCGTCGGGGTCTGTGATCCCACTATTAGGCTGTAGAAAAGCGTAATTAAAGGGAATTTGCGCCTTATTATTAATGTAGGCGAAGTATGGATATATGTTGGCGAATATGGGGGCCCCACTGTCCAGTAAAAACCGTACGATGGGATCGAGATACGCCGTTACATCCGGCCGAAACTCGCCTTTACTTGGTGGATAATTCTTGCTAGGATCGAGAACCTCCGTCTCGATGGCCGTGGTGACCATGATCTCGCCGCGGCCGGCGGCAGAGAGGGCGGTTCGGACGTTGCGCATGGCGGGGAGGACGAAGCGGACGTACTGAGAGGTATCGGGTCTGATGGGGCTGACTTCGTTGCCGACGACGACGTTCTTCAACTGGACGTCCGGGTAATTCTGGACGTTGTCTCGGACCCAAGCGTCGGCGTTGGCTTGGCTGGCGGCGATCTCTTCGAGTCTCATGTTTAGGATTCCGACACTAAGCTCGATGGTGGAGCCGCGGAGTGCTTGGAGGGTTTCTTGGTCGGTGTCGTAGATTCGCATTCTTCGAATGTTGTACTGGTTGAATAGAGCGACAACTTGCGGCGGAGATGGCAGCCCCTGGCCGTTCCTCCCATACGAAACTCCGATTTGTGCAGCTGCATGCACAAACAACAACTTGTAAAGAAGCTTTATGCACTTGCAAAACTATTCGATTTGAAATAATACTCCCTCCGTCCCCTTTGATTTTGGCACGGAGATTAAGAAACTTTATAAAAGTATGTATTTTATGAGTTTTAATTGTATTAAGAAAATGACAAAAATTTTGAGATTCATCCAAATTTTTGCAAGGCATAGTTGAGGAAATCGATTTTTTTTCTATTTTCTTATTTCTTATTATACTTTAAGAAATGATCTAAAGTCTCCAAAAAGTTAAAATTCATAAATTTCTGAGTTCGGAATGGAACGAAAATCGTGTGAGAGATTGATTTTTTGAGAGAGAGAGTATGATAATGTAGGGATGAGTAGTTAGTAGGATGAACCAACCTACTTCATTTTTTGTTTAAGAGTATTTTTAGCTATTTTTGGATAGATGACAGTAATAGCGAGACAATTCAATTAAGAAAGTAGGACAATAATAGGGGTACGGAGGGAAGTAAATACTTTTTCAATTCTTGTAAAATTATTATACCCTAGTTGGTCTCACTTAGTATTTTCACACTATAAAAATGATAATAAAACTTCTTTTTAAAGATGGCTATAAAACTTACACACTTATTTTAATTAGCTAGTTTTAATATTTACACAAAGAAAATGTCGAAATTAACTTATGTTCGATACAAATTTATATAAAAAGCTAGAGATAGTAAGCATAGTATTGAATATTAAAATTAAAACTAAATGTGAATGATTGAAAATAAATTTAACCTGTAAAATGGAGAGTTGGAAACATGAAGAGGAGTGCAAGGATTGCAGAGATGAAGGTGTGATTTAGTGTGGTAGCCATTGGAGAGTAAGAGAAGGTATAAGGTGATGCTTGTGTTGCTTCCTTCATTAGTTTATATATACAAATTTGGAGACCGAATCTGCATGACTGCTAAAATTATATTAAGCTTTTTTCTTGCGTAACTAAAACATTTGTGGAATTAGGAGCAGCAAATAAATTGACCAATTAGATCTATATAAACCGGGACTTGACCATGACTACATGTCTGATCAATTATATTCACAATAAAATGAAAATTGGATAATTATGTAACTACAAACACTAATAGATATAAGTAGTCCTAATTAACAGTTGTAGAAGTAAAGAAAAAAAAAACTAAAATTAAATTGTTTTACTTTTTCTTTTTCCCATCAAAGGAAGACAATCAAAATACAAATATGAATTTACATAATGTTCATGTTACCTTTAAGAACTCAAGATAACCCCTATCTCTTCATAACCCTTTGTCCATCTCTTTTATCTTCTTTTTTAACTTAAAAAAGGTAAGTACTACTATATTCTATGATTTTATTGCTTTAATAATAATAATTAATAAAAAAATTATAAAAAATAATAATAACAATAATAATAATAATAATAATAATAATAATAATAATAATAATAATAATAATAATAATAATAATAATAATAATAATAATAATAATAATAATAATTTTGCTCCCTTTCTTTTAAAAAACTGACTTGTCTATTTAATTTTGATATGGAGAGGTAGATTGTGAAGTTAGTCCCACAAAGAAAAGTGCGAGTTTGTGTAGTAGTTATTTTGTATTTAAGGAAAGAACACAAATCAAATGGGAGGGCCAGTAACGGAAGACGAGACAAGTCAAACGGGACGAAAAGGAGTACAATTTAATAGCAACCGTATATCTGTCTTTGATTAGATGATGGACATCAGGAGAAATTAATCAAACTAACAACTATATAATATTATTAATATGCTAACAAGTTTGGAAAAGATTTCTAATATTTAAATTAAAGTCAAATATAAACACCAAAGACAGTTCGCTATCATTAATGGGCTGAGTCTTGGGCTCTGGTTGTTAGTCTTGAACCAAATTTGATGTTAGAAAAGAAAAATAGAAACTTGGATCAGTAATTACCGGCGGAGGTCGGGTTCACAATGCATTTAAATAAGGTAAATTGGTCTAAATGGTTCCTAAATTTGAATTGATATCCAATTCAAATTTTTTGAATGAATTGGTCCTTAGTAATAATTACGAAAAAAATATTGGTTGAATTGGTCCATAGTGAAATTTGTGATAGAAAATATTTTGACTAAATTAGTTCACAAAAATTTATTCCAAAAATGTCCTCATAATATTTTAATGTATTTTATAAAATTGCATTGAGTAACCGTTGATTGACGAAAAAATTAACGAAATGACCAATTCTGCCAAGATTTTAAAATTTGGGTAGCAATTTGCACACGAAATTAAATTGGTGACTAATTTGACCAAAAAAACTCAAATTTAGGGATCATTTAGAGTCAATTTTCCTTTAAATAAAAATTCTGAAAATCCTAAATTTAGCGTCTCTGCGTCAAAATAAAATTCTAAAATTAGAAATACGGTAAGGGATAATTCGTGAATATTTTCTTGTGAACGTAAAAGCAAGTTGATGTATTCTTGCGTCGGGGGGCGGTAATGAGTCACCAAGTCAATTACGATGGAAAGTTGTAACCCGTCAGACGGGTCAAAATTTATTATAGAAATCGTCATACTTGGAAGTTGGATCCTATAGAAAATTATGATATATATATAGGGGAAGAATCAAATGAGAACCAACTCCTATATGAGAACTAGAGATGGCAATGGATCTTGGACCCAGTCCAGATCCGTGGATCCAGATCCATTTTTTTGGATCTGAATCTTAAAAAATTGGACTCATTGGATCTGGATCGGATCTGGACTAATTTTAGAAATTATGGATCTGAATCTGGACTTTACGATCTGAGATCCGGATCCAGTCCAGATCCGCCAATTTTTGTAATTAAAATATTATTTTATTATCATATCTAAAATATTATATTTATATTATTCTACTTAAAATATCACATTACATTATTTTTTGAGCTTGAAATACTTAACTAGTAATCTAATAAAAAGAAAAGAGGCAGGAGATTGAGTACCCATGTCCACGAATTTGAAAGTTTTTTTAGAGAGAATATCATATTTTATAGATGATTGTAATATTTTTATAATATCATGAGTAGTTTGACTTTTTTTAATGATAGTAATGCTCTTATAGATCATCGTGTTATCGTAGAATTAATTAACTTAGTTAAATTTTAATTAATTTAGAATTTTTTTAATTTTAGTTAAAAAACTTATGGATCCGGATCTAGACCCGAGACCCTGTGGATCCAATGGATCTGGGTCTGAATCTCATTTTTTGAGATCCAACGGATCTGGACCGGATCTGGACCAAAGTAAAAAATCCCGGATCTGGATCTGGACCGAGGAGGATCCGGTCCAAATCCGGTCATTGCCATCCCTAATGAGAACTAAGAACCAATTTTAACCATTTATATTATTTGATCTATGGTTATTTTTAAAACATCATTAAATGCCTTTATTTTTTATTAGACAATAGGAGAAGGTTATTGTTGTAATTTGATTTACATTTCATAGTTAATGTGTTCTCTGTACATGGAAACATCTCATTTGTCTCATATTCTTTATTCGTTTCCTTATTTATCCATTTCACATTATAATTTAAGCTTCATTAAAATTGGGTGGGTTGTTCGAATCTTTCTCATTAATATATCATAATTACTCAATTCAATATTGTAATTCATCATGCATGATTCGATATATATGGCAATTAATTTGAAATTTGATTTTCCATATTCAAAACCGTTCATTCATTTAATTTTATTAAATATATTTTTTTGTTGCACACAATTCAATATTGAGTTTTTCATGATTACGTATAAATGAAAATCAATTTAGAAGATAAATTCATTGCAAGAAACAATTCTTTCTGCAGTCTTTTTTTTTTCTTTTTTTATAAATTATTGTTACATAGAATGCATATTATTTTAATAATTGAAATTTTAATTTATTTTTATTTTAGAATCAAAAAATAATAATTTGGCAAAGATTATAAATGCATTAAACGTTATATTTCAATGCATCTCACTCTGATATTAATGCATGTTTGATGCATCAAACATATATACTAATGCATCGAATTTTTTTTTGATGCATTGAATTATTAAATATAATGCATGGAATTTTTTTGGATGCATTGAATTATTACGTATAATGCATATAATTAATAATTACATAATTTATTTTTTATTTTAGAATCTAAGAAACTTAAAACAAATACAAGGAAATTGTATATGCATCAAAACTATATTTTAATGCATCATAATTCTAATTTAATGCATTTTATATACAAAAAATATTTTATAATAATGCATCAGAATTTTGATATGCATGCATCTTCAGAAACGAAACTTAATGATTTCAATTGATTATACTTTCCAATTTTAATGATTTTCCTTCATCAAACTTAATGATTTCAATTGATTATACTTTCCAATTTTAAAATATCTTGTAGAATATGCATTGACAAAATTATCCTTTCTAAATTATAAAGCATTAAAATATTAGGAAATTATGTTGAAATATGACCTTAATTATATCAAATGAAGATCTACGATTCATAATGGTTCTTAGTTCTCATATAGGAGTTGGTTCTCACGGGAACCCTACCCTATATATATATATATATATATATATATATATATATATATATATATATATATATATATATATATAGGGAATGGATCATATGAGAAGGAGGCTTAAAATAAGAAATTGGAAGGAATCCTAGCCCTTCATTTTTTAAAATCTATGATTGTGATTATTTTGAAGATATGTTTTTATTTTATACATTATTATTAATAACATATCATTAAGGGTATTTGTGTCCATTTAAATTCCTTAATTTGTGGAATCATCTTCTTTTTTTTATAATTGATTCTCTTTCTAAAATAGCGAGATAATTTTCATTTCAAAGAAAATTTAGGTTCTAATTTAAGTTCAAATTTTTGAATTTATAGATTGTTTGCGTATTTTTTCATTTACTAAATAAACATTCCATCTCTTTTCTCATTTCTTTCCATTTCCTGAATAAGTTAATATAATAATATGATGACAGTTTTAGAGTAAATATGCATATATTTTCATTTAACTATGCATAATACTATTCATTTATATGCATTCAATCAAAATATCATAACACAATTACATTATTGTAGAAATAGTGAATTAACATTTCGTTTATCAAAGTCTAAATATGCATGAATTTAAACATAATTATGCATAATGCTATTCATTTATATGCATTAAATATTGTGAATATTTTGTATCACATAATGTAATTATTAGTGCTAAATATGCATATATTCTCAAATAATTATGCATAATACTATTCATCTATATGCATTCAATTTAAGTATCAGGATATAATTACTTTGGTTTAGAAATAGTGAATTAACATTTCGGTCATCAATGTCTAAATATGCATGAATTTAAACATAATTATGCATAATACTATTCATTTATATGCATTAAATATAGTGAATTTTTTATATTGCATAATGTAATTATTAGTGCTATATATATATATATATATATTTAAATAACTATGCATAATACTATTCATTTATATGCATTCAGTTAAAGTATCATGACATAATTACATTATTGTAGAAACAAAGTGAATTAACATTTCGGTTCATCAAAGTCTAAATATGCATGAAATTAACCATAATTATGCTTAATACTATTCATTTATATGCATTGAATATTTGTGAATTTTTTTGTATCGCATGATGTAATTATTCTTGCTCCTTATGCATATATTTCAAATAACTATGCATAATACTATTCATTTATATGCATTCAATTAAGTATTAGGGCACAATTACATTATTTTAGAAATAGTGAATTAACATTTTTGTCGTTGCAAACTTTAATGGTAGTCCAAGGGTTTCCTTTTTTTTAGGGAGAGTTTCCATCTAAATAATTGAACAGTTACAAAAAAAGGGACTGTAAAAACCAATAATATACATATATTTTTTTTGTCTAATATACCCTTTCCTTATTATATGATTTTTTAGATTATAAAAATTACAAAAAATCTTATCAATTGATTAGATATTAATCTACGGATATAAATTATTTTTATTTCTTATTTTGATAACCCTTCTTACAGGATCCACACATTATATATATATATTGGTTTTATTCAGGGTCTGAAACTATTATTGCAAAAGAGCCGTATAGCTAGATCAGGCCGTTTGTGACCCACTAGACCGTCTAAAGGACTACACTTCATCAATTACATATTAATAAATCTAATTAATTTTACTTTTTTTCCCTTGGAGATGAGTGAGATCCGTTGTAAACGAGAGGAATACCACTAAATTACAACACATTTTTTTAAAAATTCTTGCTTAAGATAAAAAAATAAAGGATTTACAATATAATTTGATACTCAAAATAAGAGAGCTGGCTATATAATCAGGATGTGAAAACTAATTTCAATAAAAAGTAAATAAATTCTAGTTTCATTATTTTCGTTCTATAAATTCATTATTTCCAAATGAATCTTTTGGTTTATTTAATTATAAATTAATGAAAATTGGAAAATGATGCATTCATTATGGTGCAGCAGTCTTCTCCTTGTTTGAGGAGATGTCTGCATTTTGACTAACTTAGAGCTGGCAAAAAAAAATCGGAATCCGCGGTGAAACTTTGACTCGGTTTTGGTACGGTTGATCAAAATTCCGAATCAAGGTTTCATTGTGCGGTTTCAGTTTCTAGCATTTGAAACTTTGGAATTTATGTTTTGAAACTTGTTTAAAAAATAAAATAAATATCGAAACAGAATCGTCGGTTTGAACCGGGAATCGTGGACGGAACCCGAACCAAATATACACATGGTTCACGGTTAGGTTCCCACCTATTTGGAGAACGGGAACCGGCAATCTCTAGACTAACTGACTATCTATATCAGTTCTATTATGAACAATAAAATCTCATGACCTTGTCATACCGTGCAGTATACGTTGCCATTCTTGAATGATTTTTTTTTTTTTTAATTTTAATTCACGCCAGTTTACGATTGTTATGTAGGGAACTGTCATATTTAGCTAATTAGATATGTATTTATTCGAAGAATTTAATTGTGAAATTATCAATCTAAACGAAAATTAACAATTTCGGTCATAATAGATAAATCCTTGGTAATAATTATATCAAATTAAAGTACAGAAATTGAAATCAAAGAAAAGTATTCAATGGAAATTAGTAAAAGTGATAGTGAAATACCGGGTGGAACACGTAATGCAACTGAAGATACGGACCGTTAGAGTTTGTAGAATCAATTAACAAAGAAAAAAAAAGAAGCTGGTCTACGAAGAAGTAGTCATTAATTGATATGCATGTTTCTTCCATATATTGACTTTGTGTATCTATATTTTCCAACTATGAGAAATATACGAACTTATGCGTATTTCTCTCGTCGCGCGAACTCAAATATTATATATTAAACTACACCAAGTTCATGCATGGTACGTAGGATTCGAATGGCGATTTCTTTCTTTTCTTTTGCACTTACTCTTTCCATACTAAACTTCTTTACACTATGCTCAGCCAAAGTAATTTTCAATTACACCACCGATCAACAATCCCTACTTGCCTTGAAAAACACAAACCCCAATTCCATCTTCATCAACAAATGGTCCACTAACACATCCATTTGTTACTGGACCGGCGTCTCTTGCGGCTCCAAACACCGAAGGGTCACCGCCCTAAACGTTTCCGGATTTGCACTTGGGGGAAACCTCGCTCCACATCTTGGAAACTTAACGTTTCTTCGATCCTTAGACATAAGCTCCAACAATTTCACGGGCTTAGTGCCCTCTCACCTCTCCAATCTCCGCCGCCTGAGAGCCATAAACGCCGGATTTAACCACTTCACCGGAGGGGTTCCATCATGGTTAGGATCCTTCTCTGAGCTCCAACACATTCTTTTGAGTAACAACACCTTCTCCGGTAAAATCCCACTCTCTCTCTTGAATATTTCAAGGCTACAAACTTTAGATATGGGGAACAATTTTCTTCAAGGAGATGTCCCAAAAGAGATTGCCAATTTTTCATCCCTGCAAACTTTGAACTTTGAGGGAAATCAGTTTTCCGGCTCTATTCCTAATGGCATCTTCAACATGTCCTCTTTGGTAGAAATAAAATTGGGAAATAATAGACTCTATGGTCAACTCCCAGACGATATATGTAGTAATGCAAATCCAAAACTCAAAATAATTCTGCTGATGAATAATTCGTTCACCGGGCAAATCCCACCAAATATACGCGGTTGCAAAGAGGTGGAGGAGATGCGGTTAACATCTAATAGTTTCACCGGCAGCATACCAAGTGGGATTGGGAGTTTGAGTATGCTTAGGTCTTTATCTCTATCGATGAATCGCTTAACTGGTATGACTCTTCATGTTGGTACATATGCTTAAAATTCTTACTCATAGCTTCAAACACCGTACCGTTTTAATCTCCAGGTCCCATACCAAAGGAAATTGGAAATCTGACATCCCTAAAGTTTCTAGGACTTACTTCTAATCAGCTGGAAGGTTTGTTACACAACTTGCACGTCATTTCTCTCTTAAATTTATTGTTTCTTTTGTTTTATATATTGTCCTATACTCAAGCATCTAAGTGTTATTATTTTTTTGTGTGTGATAAATGTTGTATTCTATATTTATTTTTATTTTTATTTCTCAGGACTCTTCTTTTTATTTTGATTTTTGTCTGTAGTCAACTTTTGAATCAATTGTGTCATGTAAGAGTAAGACATAAATGAAAGGCTAGCTGCCGGATTTAACACGATTTTTACCCCTCTTCGTAATTTTCAGTGGTTATTACATAGCATAACTACATCTCATTTCTTTAGAAGTAGATTTTATATCCCGATCTCATGTACCAATGTTACCTCATAATAATAAATTCCCATGGAGTTACCAAAACTTATAAACTCACGGATTTATTATTATTAAATATCATTGACATAAGAGATTTTGACAGAAAATCTGATAAATTGGGTCACATTCCCCTTAAAAGGCCTTGTAAAGAGAAGTGATATCCAAACTTATATAGAAGAGACATGATCTTCACCAAGTCGATGTGGGACATAAATGGGCTCTCTAACAGAATCTCCTTTCAAATTCTTCTAACGGGACAAGTTATACTCAGTAATTTATGTTCCCTCATCAACAATTATTTTATGTTCTCTTCTAACATATAAATAATATGAAAAAAATCTAACCACATATTTCAATAATGATATAGGTCATATTTCAAATATATTAATGATACTTTTATTTTATTTAATTTTAGAAAGGTATATCATGTGGGGATTGACAATTAGAATCGGACCCACTCCGTAGAACATGAGATGGGTTCAGATTCAACCTGCATGGGTCTCGGTTCGGGATCTGGGTCTCATCTTGTACCCGCACTGCCCATATATTTTTTTAAATAGTAAATTATGATTTACGCATTTAAGATTTACATCAATTTGTCGCCTTAGTTGTTACCTTTGTTTCTGTTATGTCCTTTATCATTCTCTTCCCCCTTACCACCGCTCTACAACACTAAAGCATAAAGTAGGTGCAAGCGGAGGTATGTTTTACCTTTAAGATCATATAAAAATATTAGTTTACTTGGAAATACATATGTAATCTTTAGGAGATTTTATCATATTTGTTGGTAAAATTAATTTGGCTTAACATGAATCTACGGGGCCGGTTCCGAGAAAACCCGTCCAACGTGGGTCTGGATTTGGATCCAAAATTTTGATCCCCTGTGGATTTGGATCCATATATATAGAGCATGAGATGAGTCTGGGTCCTATGCTATTCGACCCCAACCTCCAAAATTGTCATCGCTATATTCGTAAAAGTATTAATTGTACTTACCCTATCAAATCAAGCACTCCTAAATTAAGGGAGTTTAAGACGTACAACTATTTCTTATAGTATAATTTAATATCTTAATCTTAATTTAGTTTAATATATTGAGTTTAATAACTAAACCACTTTGTAACTTAATAACTTAAATTAGGATTTATTTTTTTCATATTGTGATATATTCCCTCTGTCCCATTAAAACCGTTCATATTTTCCAATTAGGTTCTCCGAATATAAGTATCCACTTTCCTACAATGACAATATTAACTCTATATTAAAAAATAGATGAGCTCCTTATTACTCACTACACACCCCATATTCTTATACACACTCTCTCTTCAAAAATTTCTCTCTCACTCAATTCCATTCTCCTTCGAACTTAGAAAATTATGTTTTTTAACTTTTTGAAAACTTTAGATTATTTCTATAATTACAACATAAGAAAAATCGAAAAAAGAAAATCAATTGCCTCAGTTATGCCTTAATAAAATTTGAATGAATTCTCATTCATTCCCGCCAACCATATCTCGAAAATAGTTAATTTCTTAATAGAATTAAATCACACATATATATATATATATGTATATATAATAATGTTTCTGAATCTCTGTGTCAAAAAGAAAGGGGACGCTTTTAATGGGAGTAAGGGAGTAATATTTTATATTGATATAAATACATAAAGTTTAAATTTTCTGATGCATTAGTTTATAATGATAAATGTATAGGTATAACTGTGAAATTATATCATCATTTCTTCATATTGGTGAACAAACCGGTCCATATTAAATAATATTATCAAATGATATGAATAATAAATTTGCAGGATTGCCAAATTCCATAAATTATAATTTCCTTGATCCATTGTCCCATATTGCATGTTACAATGCAATTTTTTTTTTTATTCCTGTTGCATATATATATATCAAAATGAAAAAGTAAATTGTGCAATGTAAAAATATTTTTCGTGTATAACGTAAAAAAATTAAGAATGACCAAAAATGTTCTTATTGTTTACCACTCTACTTAGTATTACATCTGTCTCATTAGTAATGTCATGTTTGTTTTAAAGTATGGAGATTAAAAAAATATTTTTTTATTATGTATATTGTTTAATTTTTACTAGTTAATGTTTTTCCACACATTTTTTACATTTTCTAAAATAAGACACTTCAACATTATTAATGAGACTGGATGAGAATTTTCTATATTTGAATTTGTCGGACTCAAATGTAGTTCTACCTCGCAGGTGAATTACCAGAAGAGCTAGGTAAACTGGCAAACCTTGAGCATTTTCTAGCGCCCTACAATGATCACTTAAACGGCTCCATCCCATCTTCCATATTCAATATCTCATCATTGAAAAGAGTGTTTCTTCAACAAAATCTCTTTTCCGGTAGTCTTCCTCCGGATATGGGGCTTTCACTCTCCAATCTCCAGCAACTTAATTTACACTACAACACACTCAGCGGCAAGATTCCCAGCTCTATCAACAATGTATCCATGCTTACTCTCTTAGAACTCAACAGAAACTCATTCACTGGCTCTGTCCCAAGCTTGAGCAATCTAAAATACTTAGAAACTCTTCACCTTTGGAGTAACAATTTCACCGGGGTAGAATTTCTCTCTTCTCTTACAAACTGCCCGTCTTTGAAATCTTTAGAAATTTCAAACAATTCTCTAATGTCAGGCACCCTCCCCTCTTCCATTGGGAACTTCTCTTCTTCGCTTGAAAATATCATGGCTTCATTTTGTGACATTAGTGGTGGCATTCCTTCTGAGATCGGAAACTTAAGCAGTTTGCTGAATTTGCAGTTATCTGATAATCGACTTACAGGGTTCATCCCAACAACCATCCGGAATTTGAACCACCTCCAAAAATTGTATCTTGGTGGTAATCAACTTGAGGGGTCTATCTCTCCTGATCTTTGTCAGCTGCGTAATTTGGGGGAGTTGAATTTGTCTGCCAATTTGCTTACTGGTTCAATACATGAATGTTTCGGTCAACTTCAATCCTTGAGAAAAATCTTCTTCGCTCAGAACAAACTGAATGCGGTAATTCCTTTGAAGTTCTGGGAGCTTACTGACTTACAGATTTTAGACTTGTCGTCAAACTATTTGAGTGGTCAAGTTTCATCTCAGATTGGAAGTCTGAAAGCACTCGAGCACTTAAACCTGTCATCTAATCTGTTTTCTGGTGATATTCCGAGCTCAATTGATGGATGTGAATCGCTAACCACTCTAATTTTGTCGGATAATAAGTTTGAAGGATCAATTCCTGAATCCTTGGGGGATATCATGAATCTTGAAGCATTGTATTTGTCTAACAACAGTCTTTCTGGGTTAATACCAAAAAAGTTAGAACGCCTCCAGTTTCTTGAGTTCTTTAATGTGTCTTACAACAAACTGAAAGGGCAGATTCCAAATGGGGGTCAGTTTGTTAACTTCACTGCTGATTCTTTTGTTAACAACTCCGCTCTGTGCGGTGTTTCAAGATTTCAAGTGCCACCTTGTCCAACAAGATCCAAAGGGAACCAATGGTTAGTGAAATATCTTGTGCCACCTCTCGTTTCAGTCATCATTTTGGTTGTTGTCATAGTAATATTCATAAGGAGATGCAAGAAGAGAAGAGTACCCCTTCCAGATAATTTACTAGGTACTGCTTTGAAAATTGATTGGAGGAGAATTTCGTATTTAGAACTCGAGAGAGGAACAAGTTCTTTCAGCGAAACAAACCTACTTGGAAGTGGAAGTTTTGGTTCGGTATTCAAAGCAATACTTTCCGATGGGCTAAATGTTGCAGTAAAGATCTTCAACATAGACTTGGAAAGAGCTGGCAAGAGCTTTGATACTGAAAGTGAGATAGTGAGTTCCCTTCGGCATAGGAACTTAGTCAGAATAATTGGTTGTTGTGTCAATACGGAATTCAAAGCTTTGATTCTTGCTTACATGCCTAATGGAAGTCTGGAGAGATGGCTACATTCTGAAAGCTATCTCTTGGATCTGGTTCAATGTTTGCAGATTGCAATTGATGTTGCTTTAGCCTTGGAGTATCTTCATCACGGTCATACATATACTGTTGTTCATTGTGACATAAAACCTAGCAATGTATTGCTCGATGAAGATATGATTGCTCATGTTGGTGATTTTGGTATTTCCAAGTTGTTTGAAGATGGGGAGGATATGGTTCTCACTAAAACCCTAGCCACCATTGGTTATGCAGCACCAGGTTATATATATCATACTATATATAAATATACAAATTTTCTTAAATTTAAATTATGTTATGTAATGTGACCTTCAATTTGTTTAATGATGATTAATATGAATATGCATGATTAGAGTATGGATCAGAAGGGAAAATATCCACAAATGGAGACGTATACAGCTATGGAATATTGTTGTTGGAGATGTTTACAAGAAAGAAGCCGACGGATGATATGTTCAGTGAGGAAATGAGCATGAAAGAGTGGGTTAATGGAGCACTACAAGATAATGCAATAGCTGAAGTTGTGGATCCTTTTTTGCTATCAAGGGATGATCAGCGTTTCAATTCAAAGGTGCAATGTGTCTCATCTATCTTCGACTTGTCTATGAAATGTTTAGCCCTTTCTCCAGATGAAAGAATTAACATGATCGAAGTAGTGGCTGCCCTTGGGAAGATCAAATCCAAAGTCACAGCGAAGGGGGTCAACCATATGCACAACAGGCGATGATTTGTATGTTCAAGCTAGTGGAGGAACAACCACTAACTTTCCTTGACCGATATATAGACGTGTGCTCACAGGGCTTGAAGATAATTCACGCTTCTTTATCTATTTCCCGTTATTCTCATTGTTTTATTTTATTCCCGTATTGATGCTGCTTTTCATTTATGAGCGCCTTTAAACTAGGGTTTGGTGGTTGGGATAGGGTATTTATACCTCCTTTTTTACTTGTTGAAGTTGAATAAACGTTTCATTTTCCGGGACTTCGTATCTTATGTAGAACGAATTTGGATGTTCAATAATCCGACATTCTTCGATTCAACGACATTGATTTTAAAGACGTTGTAACCCTAGATATCATCTATGATTAACATCAACGGATTTTTCCGTCACTATCCACATATATTTTGTCACTATTTCTCTTCAGTGACGGACGAGTGATAGATTGTGTCTGTCAAAATAATTTCGTCACTAAATATTTTGTGACGGAATATAGCGTCCGTCACCGGTTAGTGACGGACATAACGGACAATCCGTCACTAAGGTCACGTCGTCCGTCGTGTCCCGCGTCTATGGGTGACAGTATGGTGACGGACATTCCGTTACTAAATAGTGACAGATTTGGTTTATCACCCTTTAGTGACGGAATGTTCGTCACTATTTGCTCAGTCGTATCGGAGAAAAACCGATTATGTTTTGACGGAATATTCGTCACCATTTTGTTACGGATAGTTTCCGTCACTATTCCGTTACCAATTTACTATTGTTGTTACTTTTTTTCGTCACTATTCCGTCACTATTTTTTATAATTATTAGTTGAATATATTTTGTTTTCTAATTCCCCAATTCCATAAAAGCACAAAACACAATATTTCAACGAAATCAATAAGACAATACACACCTGAAAGCAATTTACATACCAATAACATCAATTTTTAGTAGATGTGAAAATAATAGTAGAAGTTTTCTAAACAACAAAGCTAAATATAAAAATGTGCATGTGCTTATAATGCAATGTATCAAAAAATACATAATAATCAACCATGGGAAGAAGAGGTGTCATCCTCTCGTCTATGCCGGTTCACAATCAGCTGTTGGAGTGCCTCTAATTTCTTTTCAAATGCCTCATCCCTTTCACGTTGCTCAATCTTATCATTCTCTATTTGTGCACTCAGCTCATCCACTCTAGTCATCAGCTCTAACTCTCGGGCTATCGGACCTATCACAATCGAAATAAGTATTTTTGAGAAAATGTAAAAGAAGAAATCAATATTCATTAAGATCCAACTGACCTGTATTACTCCTCGAAGATCCGTTGTCATGCAATAAGCTTTTTGTAAGGCCATGCCAAATACTCGTTTTTTCTTTTCGAGGTCACCTCCACACACCTCTACATAAATCTGACTCCTATGGACATCTTCTCCTCGTTGTGAGGCAATCTCATCGACTTGAGACTACTTCACAAATAAAGAATGCATAAGGAATTAATAATTACAACACGTTAGCAATAATTTAGTTACATCGTTGAAGCAGTACTTACAAAAATACTTACAGCCTTTTGGGTCATATATTCACCATCCTTAGACACATGAAGGCTTTTAGTAACATCATATAGCACATCCTCCACAGGACTCCCCTTTTATAAACCTATTTATATATTATAAAACATTTTACATATCCAAATAATATTACTAAATTTAAATTTTAAATACTAACCAACTCCTGCGAGTGTATGTCAGTGGATTTAGATCCTCCCATATGCTTGCTGATTCTAATACCTGGCCCTTGGGGCTCTGACATCCTACACCTCCGTGCAATCTCAGACTTTTGAATATTCTTTGGGTCATCCCAGTAATTGCACAGACTCCACCACTCCTCGATCCTATACTCTGATTTTTCCTTACCTTCAAGACGCCGCTCTATTCACGACATATTATTAAATGATTACTTGAAACATAATATAATAAGTTTAAAATAATCGAATGTTAAATTAAACTCACTCTTTATTTTGTACATCCAACTGCGGAAACGTTCAGTTGCTTTCTTGTTGAACCGCTTCCGTGCAATTATTTAAAAGTGTTTAAAAAGTTAAATTATTTAAGCAATTATAATTAAAAGATAAAATAATAAAGAACACTAATCATTTTCCCTATACTCTTCAAAGTAGGCATCCTGAATTATTTTGGAGTTGTCCACCATGTGTACCCTGTCGAGTTCGCAATCAACTTGAAAGAGTTTAATATTACACTTGTCATCTGCTGCTTTTGTTTCAATTTTCTATTTGTAGAAACATAAATCTACTAACTATTTATACAAATAAACAACAATAATTAATCAAGAGTAAAAAATAAAATTAATTCCGCTCTTATGATACATCTTTAATTGAAGTTGAACTAGATTATCTTAAATTGAAGTGGAAGTGCATGCTTACATCTAGTAACATATAAACTTTGACCACTATACCCAATACACAATACAAAGATTGAACATGCATATACTTACATAAATTAGTAAAAATGCAATACTAGACATTTGTTCTTTTTTTACCCCTAAAAAGTTAATCTACAATGTCACCATCATAGCTTTTTCTCTTTCCCATGTACTTTTCATCAAATCATTGTCAAATCATTTCACTCTCTCTCACTTCTTGTCACATACAATTGCTTTGACTACTTTATGTCATTTTCATCTTATAAAATCACGTGACTTTGTACATGAAAAAGAGAGATACAACTGTATATATCAGCCACGTCTCTATATATCTCAGCAATATATATCAGCCACGTCTCTCTCTCTCTCTCTCTCTCTCTCTCTCTCTATATATATATATATATATATATATATATATATATATATATATATACTCTCCCTGTACATATACGTCTTATGTATATATACGTCTCTCTCTATATAAGTCTTCTCTCTATATAAGTCCTCTCTCTATATTTCTGTATAAAGTCTCTGTATAATCTCTCTGTATCACCTCTCTCTCTCTCTCTTTCTCAACCTAGTTACATATACAACCTACCGGCAAGAAAATGTGTGTATTATAGGCATTGAAAATCTGGATTTGTTGCTCTAAATCCGTGTAGTTTAGCTGACGAAAAGTTTGGGTCGGAAAAACGAGGATCTCAAGCAACTTTTTTTTATCTCAAGCACAAGGTATGTATTATTTTTTCAACAATTCATTTTATACGTTTATTGTAGATGTTAAGTAACACTATCACGTAAAATATTTGGATAAATACTTATCGTGTGGATTTAGAATATCTTAGTTCCCCGTATTTTATATAACGCATAATTTTATAACAGTGAAATAAGTTTATCGCAGTGTAATACAGTGAACTAAGTTACTTTATGTGTCATGGTATTCTGTTTATATGTAACATTTACATTTTAAACTTACAAATAAAATGTTTATACGAGAGAACTAAGACTCCGTTTAGAATATGTTAAAATAAGATTTTTATAAACGTAATTTGTATGATAAATTTCATTTATTATGTTAATCGTAATTCCAAGTTTAAGATATGATTTTAAATCGGTTACAATATCTTATTTCTCCGTGTTTTATTAAACTCATTAAGGGAAATTAGAGAAATACGATATATTGGAGCACAATAAGTTATTATACATGGAATTTAATCTCCAGAGTTCACGATATATTTCTTATTTCTTCGTATCTATGAACAATTTATCTTACTATAGTGAAATAAGATATGTATACGGAGAACTAAGATCGTTTAAAATTTTTTTGGTCGAACGGATGGCCGAATGGATACGAGTAAGCGTCGAAGTACGGAGGTAGCTTTGTAGGTTCGGAATACGAGAGATGGAGATGAACAACTTGCAGCAATTCCGTACGCCGAACTAAGACTCTCAAACTTAAGAGCGATAATTGAATCGCTTACGCAAAGAAACTCGGTGTCCAACCCATATTTGCTATTTTCACTAGAAGCATAATCGAGCTGGTCGTTTGGTGAAGGCATTAATGACGAACGATGATGATTTACATATACTCGTCAACTATGAGGCGGACCCCATCATTTGTGTTGTGACGTCGAGGCATACCACACCGCATGTTCCTTCGGATCCAATCAAGCAATCAACTACGCAGTTTGATGCACGAACTTTTCGGCAATGATGAAGGTGGATATGAATATGATTTCAACACACAACAAATGTGTCCTCCTGGCCGACAGTGGCAACAAGAAGATGTAGAGGAAGAGGAGGGAGGCAGATGAGGAAGAGGAGGATGCGGCCGAGGAGGACGAGGCCGAGGTGGAAAGAGGAGGATGAGGCCGAGGATGTAGTCGGTAATGATGATTCGGCGATATGGATGATCCGGACTACACGGCGGATGAAGAAGGTGATGATGTCGATGAGCATGGCGAACACCAAAGCATTTATGGTACCATGTTGGAGTTCGCAACGTAGATGCGAAAGGAGGGCGGGTACAACCGACTAATGACGCTACTAGAAGAACCACATAACCTACCAGTCACCCTGTCGTCATTGGAGGAGGAAGAAGATGGTGACGTGACTACGGAAATAGCAAATTGGCTAGTTCCATTCTTTCCGATCTCTCAAACGGGCATCATTGGCTGTCCCGATTTGGATGTGGTTAAAAATGGCGATATGGAGCTGTACTCAATCTTTTGGAGTAGAGACGAGCTTACAGGCGCCGTTGGGGTATGGCATTTAGAGCATCGGCGATCTTTCAAGGTGTTAAGGGCAGACAGGAAATACACGTGGTTTGGGTGTTTGCACGACAAGTCGTGTCCTTTCATGGTCCGAGCGAGTTCGGCTGCAGATATTTGGGAAATTTACAAGGTCGATAAGAGACACACATGTCAGTTTGACTTTGAACAATTGGTGCCAAGAACCGTGAGTGCAAAGACCATCGGTGTGTATTTCAGTCGACGAATGCGAAGAGAGGGCGCCATGATACGAGCTCGTGACATCATCAAAGAGATGCGTCAGAAATTCGGAGTTGAGGTGAAATATTACAAGGCACTCCGTGGTCGGAACAAGGCAATCACTACGATTTACGGCAGCCATGACGATTCGTACAAACTGCTACCCAAGTGGCCAACAAGCCGCTGCATACCCAAGTGGCCAACAAGCCGCTGCATACACAAAATCTCTGCACCATCCATATGGCCAACAAGCTCACTCCTTATGGGAATAGAATAACGAGGATCTTTCGACAAGCCGCCGCTGCATACACAAAATTAGAGTTTCATCGTTTCATGCTTGAGATTAGGGCGGAGAAGCCAGAGGCATACGATAAACTTATGAACCTTGGTCCGGAACGGTGGGCGCGCTCATATTGCAAGTCTCGTCGTTACTGCTTTATGACGTTAAATTGCGCCGAGTCCTTCAACGGGAGGTTGTTGTGGGCCCGACGTCTCCCGATTTGTTCCGTAATTGATACCGTGCGCTTCATCATAGAGAGTTGGTACAACGAGAGGCGGTCGAAAATGAATGCACACGAGCATAGCTTAGTCGAGGTTGCTATGAAAAAGCTATACAACCAAATTGAACTAGGACGCTCGTATCACGTGGTGAGTGTCGGCGATAATTGGTTCAAAGTCAACGACGGACATGGAGGAAACTTCAAGGTCGACTTAGACAATTGGTTGTGCAAGTGTCGAAAATTCCAAGAAGATCTAATTCCGTGCGAGCATGTCGCAGCCGCTATTACGTAAGTATTCATAAATTTTAACCTACTATTGCTATACCTACTATACTAACAAAAAATCTCTTACAGTCAGAGCGGCAACGATGTCTATAACTTCATCTCAGCATTCTACGGTATGTCAACACATCGGGATTTATATGACCATCAGTTCCATTGCTTACCTCCACATCAGGTCTGGACTATACCACCAGAAATATCCAATGTGTCAACAGTGCTTCCCCCATTGGCGAGAAGACGTGCTGGTCGGCCGAAGTCAAGGCGCTATAGATCTGGGATTGAAGCACGTACTGGGACCAGCACAAGGGGACCTAGGAAGTGTGGCCTCTGCCACGAGCTTGGTCACACTAGGAGGACTTGCTCAACTAGGGGGAACTAAGCATGAACTTATTTCTCTGTATGTTTAATTTCAGAACTACTAATTGGAGAAATATGATAATTTTTCGAAGAACTTTTATTTCTATTAATTGTTAATTGTACTATAGAATCGTTTCGACATTTATGTACAACAATATATATAACTAACATGAAGTATTTTGATTGTGTAATAGAAGTTGTAATTTATATCTACTTTTCATCTTTTCTAGTCGTATCCATCTAGTATTCATCTTCATCCTCTTGTGTGAGCCATATCTTTCTACTATTAAAAACTTTATTTTTTATATTTTACTATATTCAACATTATACCACAATTGATACTTTACAATATCAATAAATCATATTAATATACTTATTTCTCTGTATGTTGCATTTCAGAACTACTAATTGGAGAAATATGATACTTTTCGAAAAACTCATATTTCTGATAATTGGTAATTGTACTATAGAATCGTCTCGACGTTTATGTACAACAATATATATAACTAACATGAAGCATTTTGATTGTATAATACAAGTTGTAATTTATATCTACTTTTCATCTTTTCTAGTCGTATCCATCTAGTATTCATCTTCATCCTCTTGTGTGAGCCATCTCTTTCGACTATTAAAGACTTTATTTTTTATATTTTACTATATTCAAACATTATACCACAATTTATACTTTACAATATCAATAAATCATATTAATATACTTATTTCTCTGTATGTTGCATTTCAGAACTACTAAGTGGAGAAATATGATAATTTTTCGAAGAATTTATATTTCTGTTAATTGGTAATTGTACTATAGAATCGTCTAGACGTTTATGTACACCAATATATATAACTAACATGAAGTATTTTGATTGTATAATAGAAGTTGTAATTTATATCTACTTTTCATCTTTTCTAGTCGTATCCATCTAGTATTCATCTCCATCCTCTTGTGTGAGCCATCTCTTTCTACTATTAAAGACTTTATTTTTTATATTTTACTATATTCAAACATTAAACCACAATTGATACTTTACAATATCAATAAATCATATTAATATACTTATTTCTCTGTATGTGCATTTCAGAACTATTAATTGGAGAAATATGATAATTTTTCGAAGAACTTATATTTTCTGTTAATTGGTAATTGTACTATAGAATCGTCTCGACGTTTATGTACACCAATATATATAACTAACATGAAGTATTTTGATTGTATAATAGAAGTTGTAATTTATATCTAGTTTTCATCTTTTCTAGTCGTATCCATCTAGTATTCATCTTCATCCTCTTGTGTGAGCCATCTCTTTCTACTATTAAAGACTTTATTTTTTATATTTTACTATATTCAAACATTAAACCACAATTGATACTTTACAATATCAATAAATCATATTAATATACTTATTTCTCTGTATGTGCATTTCAGAACTATTAATTGGAGAAATATGATAATTTTTCGAAGAACTTATATTTTCTGTTAATTGGTAATTGTACTATAGAATCGTCTCGACGTTTATGTACACCAATATATATAACTAACATGAAGTATTTTGATTGTATAATAGAAGTTGTAATTTATATCTAGTTTTCATCTTTTCTAGTCGTATCCATCTAGTATTCATCTTCATCCTCTTGTGTGAGCCATCTCTTTCTACTATTAAAGACTTTATTTTTTATAATTTACTATATTCAAACATTATACCACAATTGATACTTTACAATATCAATAAATCATATTAATATACTTATTTCTCTGTTGTTGTATTTCATAACTACTAAGTGGAGAAATATGATAATTTTTGGAAGAACTTATATTTTCTTTAATTGATTATTGTACTATAGAATCGTATCGACGTTTATATACAACAATATATATAACTAACATGAAGTATTTTTATTGTATAATCGAAGTTGTAATTTATATCTACTTTTCATCTTTTCTAGTCATATCCATCTAGTATTCATCTTTATCCTCTTGTGTGAGCCATCTCTTTCTACTATTAAAGACTTTATTTTTTATATTTTACTATATTCAAACATTATACCCCAATTGATACTTTACAATATCAATAAATCATATTAATATACTTATTTCTCTGTATGTTGCATTTCAGAACTACTAATTGGAGAAATATGATATGTGTTCAAGAGAAATAAGACATAGAAATATGACATTGAAATACGACATAGAAATAAGTATTGGTCTACACAAATAAGACACAAATAATACATAATAAGTTATGTAAACAAGTCATGTTCTCCAATGCTATCGACCGGACTCGGCATGCGAAACCGAATGCTCTGAAGACTTTCTACCCGATCTTTTGCTTTCCAATCCCATCAAAATTTTTCCCCAATTTTTTATCTTATTCCAAAATTTCTTCTCTCTCGGTGTCATATCTTCGGTGTCAAGGCTACTCGACCCATCCGACCTTACCGGTTCTTTTTCCTTACCACGTGTGGATCGTCTTTGCCCGGCATGTGGTGAAGTTGGCGGGGAGTATGCTCTTGCACGACCGCGTGGACGAGGAATACCCCTCGGACGTGCTGCTTCGGAACCAAAGTGAATGACTTGCGGTTCTCGGTATGCAACTCCAAGTGGATCGTTCTCCATTGTGCTCAAAAAGTACGCCGACTGCAACTCAGCATCCTCCTCAATCAGAGAATGACATTCTAACTAAGGCAATAAGAAACAGAAATACTTACTACTCTATAGTTATATCATATTTCATCATGTTAAACTCAATGTTACATATTATACAAAGTAAAAGGAAACTAGGCATAATTGTTTCATATCATAAGAAAACACTTATGTAACAGAGGACAAAATAGTATATAATACTCCACAGTTGCATCTTATTTCTTCAATTATTAAAACATCTCACATCTAATACGCAGAAATAATTTGACAACTAACCTCATCGTCGAAGAAACCAACAATTGTATCTCTGATCAAGGGAAAACGCCACCGTAACACACGTGGAAGTGCATTTGGTTGAATTAGCCTCGCCCAACGTTGCCCAAGTGGGAATTGACTCGTACGCCCATACTTGTAAGGCCCGGATAGGCCCAGCCGAAGTGATACGAAACTTTGCATGCGGCTAGAGTGGTCGGCACGAATTGCTTGTAGTGCAACAATGCTTGGTATGCATATGCACCCCAAGGGAAATGTTTCCATTCGTTTAGGTCGTCCACTAAGGCCCAAACGAAGTCGTCAATTAACCGAGCGCGAGGGACACACAATATGAGTAGGTGCAAAAATAATATGTTGGCAATCTTGAAGTAGTCGGAACCGGTAGCATCTCTTATGGAGTGTTCTCGGAACATTGCCTCCAATTGCTCTAATTTTATTCGGCTGTCTCCACAAAAAAATGCCTAACCCGAATGACTGAAACATCGTGCTGGATGTTCGGGTCAAATTCAGACGACCCAAACATCAATCCCGTCACTAGGGAGAACTCTTCAATACCGAAGTGGAGAATGCGATCGCTCACATTGAACCACAAGCTACTTACGAATGGTGGATCATGACGAATCTCGCGACACATTAGTTGATGAAGGGCTTTGCTAGCACTATACTTCCCCTCCCATCCCATTAATTGTCCAAAAGGGCTCGTCTGAACGAATTCATCGTAAAGCTCAAACCCGCCAATGGCCGTAAGGGTCTCTTTGATCAATAAAATAACATCCCACTTCACATGCGTCATTACTTGAGGCTTTGCCGATCGAGCAGCGATTCTAACCCAAGTCCAAGGTCTCTGCATGTACATGTGAGAAAATATTAAACTTATTTCTTCATGTTTACATCTTAGCACTATGTAATTATTTAATAAAGCAGAGAAATAAGAACATACGTCACTTCAAATAGAGTATTGTGAATAACTGAATTAATAAATCGTCAAATTTTTCATATTATTCATCATCATAAATCGATATAAGATTAATAAAGCAATTTCTTCTCTCTCTTCTCTCTCTCTCTCTCTCTGTCGAACTCTCTCTCTCTCTCTCTGTCGAACTATCTCTCTCTCTCTCTCTGTCGAACTCTCTCTCTCTCTCTCTCTCTCTCTCTCTCTCTCTCTCTCTCTCTCTCTCTCTCTCTTCTCTCTTCTCGCTCTCTCGAACTCTGTCTCTCTCTCTCTCTCGTTCTCTCGAACTATCTCGCTCTCTCTCTCCTCTTCTCTCTCTCGAACTCTATCTCAATCGTTCTTTCTGGAACTATCTCTCTCTCTTCTCTCTCCTCGCTCTCTCTCAAACTCTGTCTCTCTCTCTGGAATAGAACTATCTCTCTCTCTCTCTCTTCTCTCTTCTCTCTTCTCTCTTCTCTCGACTCTCAACTCTCTTCTCTCTCTCTAGTACTCTGTCTCTCTCTCTCTCTAGAACTATCTCGACTCTTCCATCTTCTCTCTTCTCTCTCTAGAACTAGTACTCTGTCTCTCTCTCTCTCTCTCTAGAACTATCTCTCTCTCAAACTCTGTCTCTCTCTCTCTCTCTTCTTTCTTCTCTCTATCGCGAACTCTCTCTCAATTCCAAACCACCAACAGAAGGAACCCAGAAAAATATGTACTTACATGCGGTCCGCCGTCGTTATGAGCCATTGAAGCGGTGAAACGTTAAGTGGATTGGAGAAGATGGTGAAATGTTGTGTGGACGAGATGGTGAAATTGCCGGCCTGAAATTGTTGAGTGCGGGGAAATGGTTACATCGGCGAAGAGAGAGAGAGATTGCTATGTAATCGCTCTCAAATCCATTAACCGCATGCGCATGCAGTAATGGCCATTGTGAAAATAGTATTAAATTAATCATTAATACTAATATAATTATGTTAAATTAGATAACTGCTATTATGTATTAATCATTAAAATAGTATTCGAACATAATTAAAATTAGATTTATATTAAATTAGAATAACTACTATTATATATTAAAATTTTCTTAAATTAGATAATAGCAGTTTTCGAACAGATTAGTACAAATAACTGCAATACAAAATTTTAAATTAGAATATTATTTTAAATTAGCATTTTTCGAACAGATTTATATTAAATTAGAATAACTGCAATACAAAATTTTCGAACAGATTAGTACAAATAAATTGCAATACAAATAAATTTTCGAACAGATTAGTACAAAAACTGCTATTATGTATAATTATATTAAATTACAATACAAAAAATTATAGAAATTATAGAACAACATTATTGCTGCAATTATTGCATGGAAAATTGGAAAAGTGCAAAAAAAAAAAAAAGCTGGAAAAGTAAGTCAAAAAGATGAATTAACTCTTGCATGGGAAATTGGAAAAGTAAATGAGGTGCAGGCAGCAGGGTTGTAGGGAGCAGAGTTGTAGGTTGCAGGTAAGGACCTGTGCAGTTGTCACTTTTGGCTGTCAAATTCGCCTCGATTTCAGGATTATATTGACTGAAAGTTGAAAAATAAGGGTTTAAGTGTCCAATGTCTAGTATTGCATTTTACAAGTTCAAAGTGTCTATTTTTGACATTTCGAAATAGTGGTGTCTATTTTTAACATTCTGCTCATTTGGGTTTCCCGTTGGGCAGAAAGATCCCGAAATGCTTCTTACTCTCGTCGTCGGTCTTCATATTCTCATCAAACATAGAAAATATATATGCTTCTATAGGCCGGCCGGGGCGGCCGTCTGGGCGTTCCATTCTTCACGATTCACATCAAATTGTTGTTGTAGATCCTCCCGTTCTCAAAGGTGCCGCCTGATCCGAGGTCCAACCAGTCTCCGACGTCACTATGTCCACATCGACAGAGGCGTCGTCAGCCGAAGATGCACCGCGTCCAAGGTTGCCAAGAAAAGATTGTCGTAGTAGACGCCGTCGGTATTGACGCCGCTGTTGGGTTGCAGAAGAGCGTAGGAGAGGTTAATAGTTAGAGCACAATGTCAAAAGTAGACACCACTATTTTGAAATGTCAAAAATAAACACTTTGAACTTCTAAAATGCAATACTAGACATTGGACATTAAAGCCCCTACTTTTCAACTTTGAGTCAACATCTTGCAGAAACCGATGCAAAAGTTGTGCTCCCTGCCACCATGCGGAGCTGCTGCTCCCTGCCATCCTGCTGCTCCCTAAAATTAGCCCACATTGATTAATATGTAATGTTTTGTGTGGTATTTAAGTCTCTACCATTTAGTAGGAGATAAGAAAGTGACATGTGGTGGGCTTGGGCCACACATGCTCATGCGTGCGAGCCTTTTCGCCGACCGACTCACACGCGGCGCGGCGCGCCGCGCCGCCCCTGCCCGGCTCTGGCTCCGGTTCCGGCTCTGGCTCCGATTCCGATTCGTGTGGACTGGCCCAGTTCAGCATTGGTGGCCTGATCCAGTTCGTGGTGCAGTGCACCTTCCACACCCAAGCAATATTTTTGGAAGTCTCTGGAATGAGACTCTTCAAGTGTCTTCCACTCCTCCACTTACCATCCCCACAACCTCCTGCCTTAAATGGCACAACAACTCTTCATCTGAGGGAAGCAGCTTATAAATAGGCTAGTTGCATGCCATTTCAAAACACACCAATCAATCATCTCTTCTCCTCTGCATTTTAGGGCTTTAGTTGTCCAGCAGCTTCTGCCCTCTCCTTGTCCAGTTCGCCGGAGCTCGACGATCTTGCGGTGCTGCAATCTTCGAGACGTTCGTCGTTTCATCTTTCGGGATGATACGCCAACACCGAGAGCACTACTGCAATCTTCGAAACGTTCGTTGTTTCATCTTGCGGAGAGAGGACTCCTCGACTCGACGAAGGTTTCATCTCTAGCTCTATTTTATTTGTGTTTTTTGACTTACTTGTAATAGCAGCTTTTATCAACAATCGCAAGACGAAGTATCTCTTTACCTAGCTGCTTCAAGTTAAGCGCAATATGTCTTCCTCAAGTCTTTGCCATCTCCAACGCGCGCCGCCGCTGCTTCTACCGCCGCCACCAATAATGCCATCGCTGCCGCCATCTCCTCCACCTCTGACGTTGTAGCCACCTCCGGCAATGTGGTCCAGCCGATGCAAGGATAGCACTTAACCGTGCTAATGCCACTAACTCGGCATTCAACTTCAATGTTATGTCCTCTGCCTTGCAGAGCAATGTCCCTTTTGGGAGTATGAACCACCATGGTGTGGTGGGGGGTTCGAACCCAACCTTAACGGCACCTCTCGCACTCGTCCAGAGTGTTTCCCCTTCGCCGAGAAGCCGACCAAGTTTGGTGGAGCCGACTTCGAAAGGTGGCAACAAAAGATGTTGTTCTACTTGACAACATTGGGGTTCACCACCGTGCTGATGGAGAATGTACCCGCCCCTCCAAGTGAAAATGAAGAGAACATGGAAGTCCGCATAGCCTACGAAAATTAGCTAACTTCTGACAACTTTTGTAAAAACTTCTTGCTTAGTGGACTAGATGATAGTCTATACGGTGTATATGCAAATGTAAAGACACGCAAGGCAATTTGGGAGGCACTTGAAAGAAAATATTGTGCGACGATGCGGGAACCAAGAAGTTTGTAGTCGCCAAGTATTTGGACTACAAAATGGTGGACTCTCAACCGGTCATTGAGCAAGTGCAAGAGTTCCAACTCATTGTCCACGATGTCCACGCCGAAGGTATGCTTTTGCCATATGCTTTTACCGTGGAAACCGTAATCGAAAAGCTTCCCCCGAAGTGGAAGGACTTCAAGAGCTACTTGAAGCACAAGCAAAAGGAAATGACGCTTGAAGACCTTGTTGCCAAGCTCCGCATCGAGGCCGATATGAGGGACTCGAGATGGGAAGGGCAAAGCACCCGTGGAACCAAGAGTCAACCTTGCGGAGAAATGTGACAACTCCAACAATGTTAAGAGAGGGCGTCCAAACAGCAACCCCAAAGGGAAGGGCAAGGTTCAACCCCGCAAGTTTGAAGGGGATTGCTACAAGCGTAGCAAATCCGGCCACATGTCCAAGGACTTGCCGTAAGCCAAAGAAGAAAAGGGCTCGTCAAGCCAACATGTTGGAGATGAATGAAGTCGACCTTGCGGCTATTGTCACCGAAGAACCAAACGTCGTGGAGAATGAGGGGAAGTGATATATTGATCTTTGTTGCCACGACACATGTTTGTGGTGACCGTAGCCGCTTCACCAAGTAAAAGAGTTGCCAAGGGAGGAAGCTCAATATGGGAAATAAAGTCTCTTACGAGGTAGTTGGCTATGGTACTTTGTAGTCTTAAGGTTGAGCTCCCAAGCAAGAACCTTACTCTTGGAGAGGTGCTTGCATGTCCCCGACATCCGGAAGAATCTTGTGTCCGGCTCGTACTAGTCAAGAGAGGGTTTAGACTAGTTTTTGAGTCCGACAAATTTATCTGTCAAAATTTGGTATGTTCCTAGGAAAAGGTTACCTGTCTGAGGGACTTTTCAAATTATCTGTAATGGCAACTCGCCAAGAGCCCATTGAGGGCAAGAATAATGAAAATGAAGCTACTTCCTCCTACTTGATTGAGTGTTCCGATTTATGGCATTCTAGATTAGGACATGTTAATCTAAATACGATAAAAAGATTAGTTAATCTCGATCTACTTAAAGTAAATGAGTTTAACAAAACCCAAGTGTGAAGTTTGTGTTGAAGCAAAATTGGCTAAGATGCCTTTTCATTCTGTAGAAAGGAACACAAAACCTCTAGAACTCATTCACACTGACGTATGTGACTTAAAGTTTGTACAAACTAAAGGTGGGAAAAAGTATTTTACTACTTTTATTGATGACTGCACTAAGTATTGTACTCTTTATCTTTTAAGGAGTAAAGATGAGGCGAATGAAGCTTTCACTAACTTCAAAGCAGAAGCCGAAAACCAACTTGATTGTAAAATCAAAATGGTATGAAGTGATAGAGGTGGAGAGTATGTAGCTCCTTTTGAAGAGTTGTGTAAGACAAGTGGTATTATTCATCAAACCACTGCCCCCTATTCACCTCAATCAAATGGTGTGGCTGAAAGGAAGAACCGAACTCTAAAGGAGATGATGAATGCCTTGTTAATAAGTTCAGGACTGCCCCAGAACATGTGGGGGGGAAGCCGTTTTGACGGCTAACTACTTATTGAACAAAATACCTCTAAAAGGTTGAGATGTTACTCCTTACGAGTTGTGGAAAGGAAGGAAACCTTCCTATAAATACCTCAAAGTGTGGGGGGTGTTTGGCTAAGGTAGAAGTGCCTTTGCCTAAGCATGTTACAATCGAACATAAGACCGTCGATTGTATCTTTATAGGATATGCTCTGAATAGTAGTGCATATCAGTTTGTCATTCATAAGTCGGCCGTGCCAGATATGAATGTTGGAACTACTATTGAGTCAAGGAATGCTATATTCTTTGAACATATATATCCATGTAAAAAGGATGATAAAGTTGAGTCGAGCTCTAGTGGTGAAGCGAGAGAAGTTGCTAGTAGTTCTAGAAATGTGGGGGTAGAACCCTCTACGCGTAAAAGGCAAGCTGCCGATGTTGAAACTTTAGAACCAAGACGTAGCACTAGAGCAAGGGTTGCTAAGGACTTTGGTCCTGATTATGTTGTTTTTTCTTTTGGATAAAGAGCCACGCTCTATAAAAGAGGCTCTTTCTAGACTCGATGGCCCATTTTGGCAAGAAGCCGTCCAAAGTGAAATTGATTCCATCATGCAAAATCACACTTGGGTCTTAGCAAACTTACCTGAAGGTTGCAAGCCCTTAGGATGTAAATGGATCCTAAAAAGAAAATATAAGGCAGATGGGTCAATTGACAAATATAAAGCTCGTTTAGTGGTTAAAGATTTTAAGCAAATTGAAGGATATGATTTCTTCGATACTTATTCGCCTGTAACGAGAATTACGTCTATCCGTGTACTTCTCGCGATTCTTTGCTTTGCACAATCTTGAGATTCACCAAATGGATGTGAAGCCGCCTTTCTAAATGGAGATTTAGAAGAGAAAATTTATATGGAACAACTTGAAGGGTTTGTAGTACCCGACCAAGAGCGAAAGGTATGTAAGTTAGTGAAATCCCTATATGGGTTGAAACAAGCACCATTACAATGGCACTTGAAATTCGACGAGGCTATGTTGTCGAATGGCTTTAAGATTAATGAATGTGACAAGTGTGTTTACATAAAGAATACAAATAATGGTTTTGTAATTGTTTGTCTTATGTAGACGACATGTTAATTATGGGACAAAACCTTCAAGTCATAAATGACACCAAGCGTATGATTAAGAGAACTTTCGATATGAAAGATATGGGAGTTGCGACGTTATTCTTGGAGTGAAGATTAAAAGAACTCCCAAAGGGATTGTTTTGTCTCAATCTCATTATATTGAGAAAGTACTTAAGAGGTTTAATGCCCTTGATAGTGCGCCGGCAAAGACTCCTCTAGAAGTTAATGTTCACTTGAGCAAGAATAGGGGTGATCCTGTTGCTCAAGAGGATTATGCTAGAGTCATTGGTGGTCTTATGTACATCACGAATTGTACAAGGCCCGATCTAGCTTGTCCGGTGAACAAGCGAGTCGCTATACTAGTAATCCTAGTAGAGAGCATTGGAAATCTCTTATAAGAGTTCGAGGTACTTGAAATACAATCTTAACTTTGGGTTGCACTACTCGCGACATCCCCGGTACTTGAAGGGTACCGTGATGCAAATTGGATATCCGACACTAAAGACTCGTTGTCTACTAGTGGTTATGTGTTCACTATAGGGGGAGGAGGCCGTGTCGTGGAGATCTATGAAATAGACGTGCATAGCCCGATCCACCATGGAATCTGAATTTCTTGCTTTAGATAAAGCCGGTGAGGAGGCCGAATGGCTCCGTAATTTTCTTGAAGATATTCCATGTTGGACGAAACCCGTGCCACTGTGATGATTCACCGTGATAGCCAAGCGGCTATTAATAGGGTCAAGAGTGGGTTGTATAATGGTAAGTCGAGACATATTCATCGTCGACATAATACCATAAGACATTTGATCACGAGTGGGGTTATCTCTGTAGACTATGTCAAATCTATAGATAACCTAGCGGATCCGCTTACTAAGAGCTTGAATCGAGATCAAATGTATAATCTCATAGAGGGAATGGGAGTTAAATCCACAAGTTAAAGACGATTATAGTGGATACCCAACCTTGTAGATTGGAGATCCCATGAACTTGGTTCAATGGGAAAACTAAGCTATATGAGTCGGTTGATACCACACTCAAATAGCATATTCCCTAAAAGAGCTCGAGAGTGTTGGTGACCTGTCAAGTGGTGAGGTTAAGTCTTTGACTTTTAATGATTCTTGGATGCCTTGAGAAGGTGGAGTATGACAGGATACTCGAGTAAGAATCACCTATGTAAGTGAGAAGTGAGGGCCGCTTCTATGTAACACTTATGAATCCAAAGAGGTTGTCAATGGCCTGTAAAGGACACAAACGTGAGAACGGACGAGGTTGAGACTTTATAGTGTTAGTGCTATTGTCTAAGTATACACTATGGAGGAATAGTTCAAGGCCACGTGTCCACTAGTCCGCCGGTATGCTCGATAGCACTGACTAAGGAAGGTTCACGGTCACAAGCCACCTACCTTGATGCTTTATTGTCTCTTGAAAACAGAGTTGTGTGTCTGCATGCATGCATTTGGCTATTTCCACTCATGTGGGGGATTGTTGGAAAAATCGAAAATGGAAAATTTAATTAGCATTAAATGCTAATTTAACTTGGGCAATATTCAGCCCGTTCAATCGTATTTTCGAGCCTCGATATTTATCCGATTTATGAATTGAAATATATGACGTCGATCTACGTTTCGAGTAGATAATTATAGTGTGCTTAATTTCTCGATTCCGATTTTCGATGAGTGAGAAATAGTGGCTCGAAGTTTGAGGGGACAAAACTAATATGTTACCTAAAGTGGAGAAACTTACCTAATCCGGGTTTTGGAGAGTTATTACATTAATCAATGTCCCACATTGATTCATGTGTAATGTTTTGTATGGTATTTAAGTCTCTACCATTTAGTAGGAGATAACAAAGTGATATGTTGTGGGCTTGGGCCACACATGCTCATGCGCGTGAGCCTTTTCGCCGACCGCCTCACACGCGCCGCGCCACACCGCACCCGCGTCCGTGCCGTGCCGTGCCCGGCCCGGCTCCGGTTCGGTTCCGGTCCGTGTCCTTGGATCTTGGCAATTGGTCCTTTGGGTGATCCATGGGCTTGTCCGTTGGGCTTGGCATTGGACTTGTGCGGACTCTCGATGGGCCTGCCCGGTTCAGCATTGGTGCCTGATCCAGTTCGTGGTGCAGTGCACCTGCCACACCCAAGCAATATTTTTGGAAGTCTCTGGAAAGAGACTCTTCAAGTGTCTTCCACTCCTCCACTTATCATCCCCACGACCTCCTGCCTTAAATGGCACAACAACTCTTCACCTGGGGGAAGCAGCCTATAAATAGGCTAGTTGCATGTCATTTCAAAACACACCAATCAATCATCTCTTCTCCTCTGCATTTTGGAGCTTTAGTTGTCCAACAGCTTCTGCCATCTCCTTGTCCAGTTCGCTGGAGCTCGACGATCTTGCGGTGCTGCAATCTTCGAGACGTTCGTCGTTTCATCTTTGGGGACGATACACCAACACCGAGAGCACTACCGGGGCGTATTTCGTCTTGCGGAGAGAGGACTTCTCGACTCGACGAAGCTTTCATCTCTAGCTCTATTTTATTTGTGTTTTCTGACTTACTATTGTGGTTGTAATAACAACTTTTATCAACAGTATTGGCCATGGAGAAGGACTCGATAGTTGGTACTAATAGTGACTCTATTTTATAGAGGTATTCTTCATTTTACTTATTGAACCATCTCATTCGAATCTCAACCAAATTCGTAAACTCTGTTTTGACGCATAAGAGTAAATCTATAAATTTAGGATTTACGCATTGTTTTTGGGGGGAAGTAGAGATTAATTGTGGATAAAGTATGAATAGATTTTCATTTTTTTTAACTCGTTGTGTATAAGTTCATTATTTAAATGCATAATGCATATCCATTAGAATGAAGACTGAGAAGAATATTTACTATGCATATACATTATAATTAGATGCATCTATATTTAACAATACAGTATCAACCTACACATGCATATATGCCATTAATTTGTTATAAATGAGAGTGAATTATGTAGGAACTTGCACTTTACAGTACATAGGAATTAAGAATTGACCCTTCATTTTATTTATTGGATAATTCATCAAATATGTTCTGAAATATTTTTTTTATAGATAATCCTTATAATATCTGTAGAAGGACAAAAATGTAAACTTATAGGATTTTATGGATAAAATATTTCGACTATGTATAAGTTTGCAGTTCCTATATAAATTTGGGATAATACGAAATATCCGCACCCTTTTACAAATTATGTATTTACACAAATTTAACAATTAATGTATAATGCATTTGTATAGTAAAATTATATTAAAAATCAAAATTTGTTGAAAAACAATAATTTATCAATCTGCATACAAGAAGAATAAATACGTTTTTAGTTATATTTTGAATTATATCCGAAATCATTAATTGTATTATTTTTTAAGGATACGATTCTATATATATTATTTATATTTATATGTATAAAAATATAACGATTATGTATGTATAAGAGCATTTTCAGGCATCAAATGGGGAAGATGAATAATGTGAGATTGGTTCATATTTGTCAATTCATATGATCCCATCTCTATTTCTCACATCATATGAATATTTTGATTTGGTAGTTATAATTCATATTTAAAATTACCATAATGACCTTATTTACAATTTTTCATTAAAAATAATATCAGTAAAATAGATAGTTAATAATAATTTTAGATTGTAAAAATATCCAATTAATATACTAGCTATTTCTCAATTTAATCGCTCTTCTGGAATGGCTAATTCAAACTTCGCTCTATATATTAATATATAATTTATGATTGGATTGTGAAAATATATTATAATTTACGGTATCTTCTAGTCGACAAAATATTTTTTAATATTTCGGATGCTATGATATGGTGGGGTTATATCTACAGTACAATTCATTAGGTTTTTTTTTCCGCTATGGGAAGGTGATAGGTATACACAGTATTTTAAGTGGGATTTGAATTTATAATTTTTCAATCCCGAATCATTTATATTCACCGATAAACCACTTTACGGGGAACGTACAAGCGCTACAAATCGTCTGGCCCATTTCGGGTGGCCCCTTCGGTGGCCCACCAATCACGCCCCGCCACGCGTGCATTGGTGGGCCACCTTTTTATAACTTAAATATTTTTTTATTGTTAACATGGCCCACCAATGCACGCGTGGCGGGGACGTGATTGGTGGGCCACCGAAGGGGCCACCCGAAATGGGCCGTGAGGAAGCGGATTGACGTACAAGTCATTAGTTGATTCTTCGGGTACATACCCTTTATTCTTGGGTACATCTTCACATCATCACTCTGACACATGTCAGAGTGATGATGTGAAGATGTGCAGATTATTGCACTCCTAGCATCTTGTTGTTCAGAATTTTGTCTACAAACTACCTTATATAAGACTAATCTTCTAGCATCTTGTTGTTCAGAATTTTGTTGTTCAGGATTGACGTACAAGTCATTAGTTGATTCTTCGGGTACATACCCTTTATTCTTCGGGCACATCTTCACATCATCACTCTGACACATGTCAGAGTGATGATGTGAAGATGTGCAGATTATGCACTCCTAGCATCTTGTTGTTCGTAATTTTGTCTACAAACTACCTTATATAAGACTAATCTTCTAGCATCTTGTTGTTCACATGTCAGAGTGATGATGTGAAGATGTGCAGATTATTGCACTCCTAGCATCTTGTTGTTCAGAATTTTGTCTACACACGAGAATGTGACATTGTAAGCCCTTTATTCTACCTCGAAAGTCACGTTTCTGGACACCTCATAATTCAAAATAATTGTTTTTTTTCTACAAACTACCTTATATAAGACTAATCTTAATTAGGTGACAAAATCACGAGCAGTATTAATGAATTTCGAACTCATAACATTCAGCCACAAGACAAGCACCTCAACAATTATATAATTACCATAAGACCAATACACCTTGTCTCTAATAGGTGGAATTAAAGTAAGGGCCAATCTTCTACAATTGATTCTGAAATGGATACTAAGAGGCAAGAATAAGATGTCTTGCTCTAATGATATTGCATACGTATGTCTTATGGTTATTTATACTGCAAGTTGTTTGAGGGGATACATATCAAATCTTTTTTTTTTTTTTGATTCATGGAACCCGCAGCCGCTACCTTCGGTGCGTACTGGGTAAACCACGCTCATTGTGCAGTAGCCTGCAAACTACACAGGAGGGTTCAACCACCCTTAATATGATAGGGTGACAGGCAACACCTCGGTCCCGGGCCACTCACCTCAACCGCTAGGCCATCCCATGGGGACGGATACATATCAAATCTTGATTCTTCATTAGGAAGAGAAGGCGTGGAGTAGCTTACTTGAGATGCCTTGGTGATCGCTGTTTACACCAAATAAATCTTGCAAAATAGCTAGACCAAGAATTAGTATAGCATCAGGTATCGAACACAGGGAACGGAGATTTTCAAACTTAAAAATCCTATCAATCGGGTTTTGGTTAGCAACCACGCAACTTTTGGGAATAACTAATCCTAAGACAACGAAAATTAAAGCAAGAAGTAACACGAAATTAACTATGAATAATAAAAGCGGGTCCAGCAAGATGATTCACACACACCAACAATCGATCATAGACACTAATAATCAATTAATTCACTTAGATCAACTAGTTGTAGGCTACCGTAATTAAACTGACGCAACCCCTATTCCCCCTTAATTATTCGGTAATCGACATGGTGGGCATTGAAACGATTACTACTCTAAACTAGATGCAACCTACGTTGGTGGGCAAGCAATAGATTTAACACCTAGCCAGCTTTAAGAACTAAGGGAACCCAATTTAGGAGCCTACTCGTATGGTGGGCATCTAATAGTCTCCTACCAAATTAATCCAATTGCCCTAAGACAATTTGCTACTTCTTTAGCCTAATCCCACGAGAAACGATGGAAGTACTAAATTAGCTATGAATTAAATTAACTAGGGTGATCAATCCTAATTCAATTAATCCAGTTAATTAATCCTAGATTAATTCAAAACCCAAATGATTAATTTTAAGCCCTAGTCTCACGAATTTAAGGTGGTGTGTGTGTGTTACATCTCGCCGGCCCCTAAAATGAATTAGCTACGCATATCGGCCGGACTGGACAGAACAACCGGTTTACTGGACAGAACACAAAACATGCTGAAAATTCAACAAATAATTATACACGAAAAATGCTAACTAATTAAAAGAATTCAGATCACCAAGTGCACGAATTTAAAATCCTAAAAGTACGAATTTCATAAACTAAAAACGAAGTAAACATCCACAGGCTATCAGAACAGAGACAAACCAAATTCGGGAATTCAAAACGGAAAAGATAACAAGTTGTTTCTTCCAATTCAAACCACAATTCATGAAACAAAAGTAGAGAATGCAAACTTAAATCAGAACTGCCCCTCGGTCGGACTTCCTCGGCTTCGGCGAACTCGTGATCTCTTGATCTCTCCTTCGGCGGCGTCGAGTTCTCTCTCCCGGTGTTGCAGCGATGGAACGGAATTGATGTCGGATGTATGATGATGCTCGGCAGAGTGGCGGAGGTACTCCTTTTCGGCCTGGACGTGAGTGAATGAATAAGTCGGATCCGGAAGTTCATGCATATATTCTCCTTTTCTTTCGCAACTTCCGTGAGAATCAAATAAAGGATAAGATATGAATATCCTCCCTTCATCTCTCCCCCTTCCGTGCGTGTATCATGATTTGGAATTAAATAATTAATTCCCTTCCTTATCCTCATCTATTAGAGTAATTAAATATAGAAGTAAATAATTTAATTTATTTATCCTTCTATACTTAATCCCTAATTGATCCTTCCAAATTGAGCAGATATTCCATTAATTATGCAATGCCACCTCAACGCCTCGTCAAATGCCACAACATCAATTAACACTGCAAAACAAACATCAAAACAATTCCAAACGCCATAAAATATGCCAAATTACACGGAATATGGATAGTACGAATTAGACCTATCACGCCTTAGTCCTTAAAAGTGTTTTGAGTATGGTGTAAAAGTTTACTGTCCAGGTTAATTCTAATGTTGGAAATAAATAGTATTGATAACAAAAGGTCTATTTATTTCTATATGTTTAAATTTATTGATCTTGAATAAGTTGGAATCTCAACTTCAATTCACATTATCTTTCGCTTGATTCTGAGTATATTGTCTTTAACTGCAGGCCGAAGGTAAAGATATTAATTTGGCCCAACACCTACTTAAGCCCACTCTCTACCCATACATATATACTTATATTCTCCCATTAACTTGGTTTCCTCAAGTCAAGCAGACCATTAAATACTTTTAGTGTGCAGACCATTAAATACTTTTAGTGTGTTCGTAGTTGCCAACCAAAACCGTAGATTGTATATATAAAATGCATAATTCCATGTGCCCGATTTTGATTCGATCGTATACTATATTAATTTAAGTATTAGTATTTATATGATTTATTTGGTGCAATATTGAGTTATCATCACAAATTAAAAATCTTGAAAGTATACTGTTTATTTTATGACGTGAGTTACAAATTTAGCTAGTATAGTGCAGCAACTGCATTTATTTGGCTTCACACATATAGGGAGCAGACACACACTTATTTCTTACGTATTACAAATTTACAACTATATATCAAAAGTCGCTACTTAACTGAAATCGACGGGGTATTTAGGTTGCCCGGTCGCATCAAACAGCCCGAAATGCTGCTCGTACGGCGGGCCGGGCTTCTCATTTTCATCAAACATAGAAAATATGTAGGTTTGGATGGGCGTATCAGGCCTCTTCGGCGTCCCATTCTTCACAACCCGAACCAAATTATTGGTATAGATTCTTGCGTTCTCAATACTAGCTGCATCGCTTTGTTCCGTCGGCACGCCGGTCTCTCCTCCAATAACTTCCGGCGTCGGCTTCCGCGGCCCGTTCTGCGCCAAAGAAACTCGGCCCGCACTCCTCTCCAGCGCTGCATTCAAAGTGTCGACTAGTGCGTAGTAAAGATTGTCGTAATACACGCCGTCGGGGTCTGTGATCCCACTATTAGGCTGTAGAAAAGCGTAATTAAAGGGAATTTGCGCCTTATTATTAATGTAGGCGAAGTATGGATATATGTTGGCGAATATGGGGGCCCCACTGTCCAGTAAAAACCGTACGATGGGATCGAGATACGCCGTCACATCCGGCCGAAACTCGCCTTTACTTGGTGGATAATTCTTGCTAGGATCGAGAACCTCCGTCTCGATGGCCGTGGTGACCATGATCTCGCCGCGGCCGGCGGCAGAGAGGGCGGTTCGGACGTTGCGCATGGCGGGGAGGACGAAGCGGACGTACTGAGAGGTATCGGGTCTGATGGGGCTGACTTCGTTGCCGACGACGACGTTCTTCAACTGGACGTCCGGGTAATTCTGGACGTTGTCTCGGACCCAAGCGTCGGCGTTGGCTTGGCTGGCGGCGATCTCTTCGAGTCTCATGTTTAGGATTCCGACACTAAGCTCGATGGTGGAGCCGCGGAGTGCTTGGAGGGTTTCTTGGTCGGTGTCGTAGATTCGCATTCTTCGAATGTTGTACTGGTTGAATAGAGCGACAACTTGCGGCGGAGATGGCAGCCCCTGGCCGTTCCTCCCATACGAAACTCCGATTTGTGCAGCTGCATGCACAAACAACAACTTGTAAAGAAGCTTTATGCACTTGCAAAACTATTCGATTTGAAATAATACTCCCTCCGTCCCCTTTGATTTTGGCACGGAGATTAAGAAACTTTATAAAAGTATGTATTTTATGAGTTTTAATTGTATTAAGAAAATGACAAAAATTTTGAGATTCATCCAAATTATTGCAAGGCATAGTTGAGGAAATCGATTTTTTTTTTCTATTTTCTTATTTCTTATTATACTTTAAGAAATGATCTAAAGTCTCCAAAAAGTTAAAATTCATAAATTTCTGAGTTCGGAGTGGAACGAAAATCGTGTGAGAGATTGATTTTTTGAGAGAGAGAGTATGATAATGTAGGGATGAGTAGTTAGCAGGATGAACCAACCTACTTCATTTTTTGTCTAAGAGTATTTTTAGCTATTTTAGGAAAGATGACAGTAATAGCGAGATAATTCGATTAAGAAAGTAGGACAATAATAGGGGTACGGAGGGAAGTAAATACTTTTTCAATTCTTGTAAAATTATTATACCCTAGTTGGTCTCACTTAGTATTTTCACACTATAAAAATGATAATAAAACTTCTTTTTAAAGATGGCTATAAAACTTACACACTTATTTTAATTAGCTAGTTTTAATATTTACACAAAGAAAATGTCGAAATTAACTTATGTTCGATACAAATTTATATAAAAAGCTAGAGATAGTAAGCATAGTATTGAATATTAAAATTAAAACTAAATGTGAATGATTGAAAATAAATTTAACCTGTAAAATGGAGAGTTGGAAACATGAAGAGGAGTGCAAGGATTGCAGAGATGAAGGTGTGATTTAGTGTGGTAGCCATTGGAGAGTAAGAGAAGGTATAAGGTGATGCTTGTGTTGCTTCCTTCATTAGTTTATATATACAAATTTGGAGACCGAATCTGCATGACTGCTAAAATTATATTAAGCTTTTTTCTTGCGTAACTAAAACATTTGTGGAATTAGGAGCAGCAAATAAATTGACCAATTAGATCTATATAAACCGGGACTTGACCATGACTACATGTCTGATCAATTATATTCACAATAAAATGAAAATTGGATAATTATGTAACTACAAACACTAATAGATATAAGTAGTCCTAATTAACAGTTGTAGAAGTAAAGAAAAAAAAACTAAAATTAAATTGTTTTACTTTTTCTTTTTCCCATCAAAGGAAGACAATCAAAATACAAATATGAATTTACATAATGTTCATGTTACCTTTAAGAACTCAAGATAACCCCTATCTCTTCATAACCCTTTGTCCATCTCTTTTATCTTCTTTTTTAACTTAAAAAAGGTAAGTACTACTATATTCTATGATTTTATTGCTTTAATAATAATAATTATAATAATAATAATAATAATAATAATAATAATAATAATTTTGCTCCCTTTCTTTTAAAAACTGACTTGTCTATTTAATTTTGATATGGAGAGGTAGATTGTGAAGTTGGTCCCACAAAGAAAAGTGCGAGTTTGTGTAGTAGTTATTTTGTATTTAAGGAAAGAAGACAAATCAAATGGGAGGGCCTGTAACGGAAGACGAGACAAGTCAAACGGGACGAAAGGAGTACAATTTAATAGCAACCGTATATCTGTCTTTGATTAGATGATGGACATCAGGAGAAATTAATCAAACTAACAACTATATAATATTATTAATATGCTAACAAGTTTGGAAAAGATTTCTAATATTTAAATTAAAGTCAAATATAAACAACAAAGACAGTTCGCTATCATTAATGGGCTGAGTCTTGGGCTCTGGTTGTTAGTCTTGAACCAAATTTGATGTTAGAAAAGAAAAATAGAAACTTGGATCAGTAATTACCGGCGGAGGTCGGGTTCACAATGCATTTAAATAAGGTAAATTGGTCTATATGGTTCCTAAATTTGAGTTGATATCCAATTCAAATTTTTTGAATGAATTGGTCCTTAGTAATAATTACGAAAAAAATATTGGTTGAATTGGTCCATAGTGAAATTTGTGATAGAAAATATTTTGACTAAATTAGTCCACAAAAATTTATTCCAAAAATGTCCTCATAATATTTTAATGTATTTTATAAAATTACATTGAGTAACCGTTGATTGACGAAAAAATTAACGAAATGACCAATTCTGCCAAGATTTTAAAATTTGGGTAGCAATTTGCACACGAAATTAAATTGGTGACTAATTTGACAAAAAAAACTCAAATTTAGGAATCATTTAGAGTCAATTTTCCTTTAAATAAAAATTCTGAAAATCCTAAATTTAGCGTCTCTGCGTCAAAATAAAATTCTAAAATTAGAAATACGGTAAGGGATAATTCGTGAATATTTTCTTGTGAACGTAAAAGCAAGTTGATGTATTCTTGCGTCGGGGGGCGGTAATGAGTCACCAAGTCAATTACGATGGAAAGTTGTAACCCGTCAGACGGGTCAAAATTTATTATAGAAATCGTCATACTTGGAAGTTGGATCCTATAGAAAATTATGATATATATATATATATATATATATATATATATATATATATATATATATATATATATATATATATATATAGGGGAAGAATCAAATGAGAACCAACTCCTATATGAGAACTAGAGATGGCAATGGATCTTGGACCCAGTCCAGATCCGTGGATCCAGATCCATTTTTTTGGATCTGAATCTTAAAAAATTGGACTCATTGGATCTGGATCGGATCTGGACTAATTTTAGAAATTATGGATCTGGATCTAGACTTTACGATCTGAGATCCGGATCCAGTCCAGATCCGCCAATTTTTGTAATTAAAATATTATTTTATTATCATATCTAAAATATTATATTTATATTATTCTACTTAAAATATCACATTACATTATTTTTTGAGCTTGAAATACTTAACTAGTAATCTAATAAAAAGAAAAGAGGCAGGAGATTGAGTACCCAGGTCCACGAATTTGAAAGTTTTTTTAGAGAGAATATCATATTTTATAGATGATTGTAATATTTTTATAATATCATGAGTAGTTTGACTTTTTTTAATGATGGTAATGCTCTTATAGATCATCGTGTTATCGTAGAATTAATTAACTTAGTTAAATTTTAATTAATTTAGAATTTTTTTAATTTTAGTTAAAAAACTTATGGATTCGGATCTAGACCCGAGACCCTGTGGATCCAATGGATCTGGGTCTGAATCTCATTTTTTGAGATCCAACGGATCTGGACCGGATCTGGACCAAAGTAAAAAATCCCGGATCTGGATCTGGACCGAGGATGATCCGGTCCAAATCCGGTCATTGCCATCCCTAATGAGAACTAAGAACCAATTTTAACCATTTATATTATTTGATCTATGGTTATTTTTAAAGCATCATTAAATGCCTTTATTTTTTATTAGACAATAGGAGAAGGTTATTGTTGTAATTTGATTTACATTTCATAGTTAATGTGTTCTCTGTACATGGAAACATCTCATTTGTCTCATATTCTTTATTCGTTTCCTTATTTATCCATTTCACATTATAATTTAAGCTTCATTAAAATTGGGTGGGTTGTTCGAATCTTTCTCATTATTATATCATAATTACTCAATTCAATATTGTAATTCATCATGCATGATTCGATATATATGGCAATTAATTTGAAATTTGATTTTCCATATTCAAAACCGTTCATTCATTTAATTTTATTAAATATATTTTTTGTTGCACACAATTCAATATTGAGTTTTTCATGATTACGTATAAATGAAAATCAATTTAGAAGATAAATTCATTGCAAGAAACAATTCTTTCTGCAGTCTTTTTTTTTTTTTTTTTTATAAATTATTATTACATAGAATGCATATTATTTTAATAATTGAAATTTTAATTTATTTTTATTTTAGAATCCAAAAATAATAATTTGGCAAAGATTATAAATGCATTAAACGTTATATTTCAATGCATCTCACTCTGATATTAATGCATGTTTGATGCATCAAACATATATACTAATGCATCGAATTTTTTTTTTGATGCATTGAATTATTAAATATAATGCATGGAATTTTTTTTGGATGCATTGAATTATTACGTATAATGCATATAATTAATAATTACATAATTTATTTTTTATTTTAGAATCTAAGAAACTTAAAACAAATACAAGGAAATTGTATATGCATCAAAACTATATTTTAATGCATCATAATTCTAATTTAATGCATTTTATATACACAAAATATTTTATAATAATGCATCAGAATTTTGATATGCATGCATCTTCAGAAACGAAACTTAATGATTTCAATTGATTATACTTTCCAATTTTAAAATATCTTGTAGAATATGCATTGACAAAATTATCATTTCTAAATTATAAAGCATTAAAATATTAGGAAATTATGTTGAAATCTGACCTTAATTATATCAAATGAAGATCTACGATTCATAATGGTTCTTAGTTCTCATATAGGAGTTGGTTCTCACGGGAACCCTACCCTATATATATATATATATATATATATATATATATATATATATATAGGGAATGGATCATATGAGAAGGAGGCTTAAAATAAGAAATTGGAAGGAATCCTAGCCCTTCATTTTTTAAAATCTATGATTGGGATTATTTTGAAGATATGTTTTTATTTTATACATTATTATTAATAACATATCATTAAGGGTATTTGTGTCCATTTAAATTCCTTAATTTGTGGAATCATCTTCTTTTTTTTATAATTGATTCTCTTTCTAAAATAGCAGATAATTTTCATTTCAAAGAAAATTTAGGTTCTAATTTAAGTTCAAATTTTTGAATTTATAGATTGTTTGCGTATTTTTTCATTTACTAAATAAACATTCCATCTCTTTTCTCATTTCTTTCCATTTCCCGAATAAGTTAATATAATAATATGATGACGAGTTTTAGAGTAAATATGCATATATTTTCATTTAACTATGCATAATACTATTCATTTATATGCATTCAATCAAAATATCATAACACAATTACATTATTGTAGAAATAGTGAATTAACATTTCGTTTATCAAAGTCTAAATATGCATGAATTTAAACATAATTATGCATAATGCTATTCATTTATATGCATTAAATATTGTGAATATTTTGTATCACATAATGTAATTATTAGTGCTAAATATGCATATATTCTCAAATAATTATGCATAATACTATTCATCTATATGCATTCAATTTAAGTATCAGGATATAATTACTTTGGTTTAGAAATAGTGAATTAACATTTCGGTCATCAATGTCTAAATATGCATGAATTTAAACATAATTATGCATAATACTATTCATTTATATGCATTAAATATAGTGAATTTTTTATATTGCATAATGTAATTATTAGTGCTATATATATATATTTAAATAACTATGCATAATACTATTCATTTATATGCATTCAGTTAAAGTATCATGACATAATTACATTATTGTAGAAACAGTGAATTAACATTTCGATTCATCAAAGTCTAAATATGCATGAAATTAACCATAATTATGCTTAATACTATTCATTTATATGCATTGAATATTTGTGAATTTTTTTTGTATCGCATGATGTAATTATTACTGCTCCTTATGCATATATTTCAAATAACTATGCATAATACTATTCATTTATATGCATTCAATTAAGTATTAGGGCACAATTACATTATTTTAGAAATAGTGAATTAACATTTTTGTCGCGGCAAACTTTAATGGTAGTCCAAGGGTTTCCTTTTTTTTAGGGAGAGTTTCCATCTAAATAATTGAGCAGTTACAAAAAAAGGGACTGTAAAAACCAATAATATACATATATTTTTTTGTCTAATATACCCTTTCCTTATTATATGATTTTTTAGATTATAAAAATTACAAAAAATCTTATCAATTGATTAGATATTAATCTACGAATATAAATTATTTTTATTTCTTATTTTGATAACCCTTCTTACAGGATCCACACATTATATATATATATTGGTTTTATTCTGGGTCTGAAACTATTATTGCAAAAGAGCCGTATAGCTAGATCAGGCCGTTTGTGACCCACTAGACCGTCTAAAGGACTACACTTCATCAATTACATATTAATAAATCTAATTAATTTTACTTTTTTTCCCTTGGAGATGAGTGAGATCCGTTGTAAACGAGAGGAATACCACCAAATTACAACACATTTTTTTAAAAATTCTTGCTTAAGATAAAAAAATAAAGGATCTACAATATAATTTGATACTCAAAATAAGACAGCTGGCTATATAATCAGGATGTGAAAACTAATTTCAATAAAAAGTAAATAAATTCTAGTTTCATTATTTTCGTTCTATAAATTCATTATTTCCAAATGAATCTTTTGGTTTATTTAATTATAAATTAATGAAAATTGGAAATTGGAAAATGATGCATTCATTATGGTGCAGCAGTCTTCTGGTCAAACAAGGAGAAGACTGCATTTTGACTAACTTAGAGCTGGCAAAAAAAAATCGGAATTCGTGGTGAAACTTTGACTGCAGTTTTGGTACAGTTGATCAAAATTCCGAATCAAGGTTTCATTGTGCGGTTTCAGTTTCTAGCATTTGAAACTTTGGAATTTATGTTTTGAAACTTGTTTAAAAAATAAAATAAATATCGAAACAGAATCGTCGGTTTGAACCGGGAATCGTGGACGGAACCCGAACCAAATATACACATGGTTCACGGTTAGGTTCCCACCTATTTGGAGAACGGGAACCGGCAATCTCTAGACTAACTGACTATCTATATCAGTTCTATTATGAACAATAAAATCCCATGACCTTGTCATACCATGTAGTATACGTTGCCATTATTGAATGATTTTTTTTTTTTAATTTTAATTCACGCCAGTTTACGATTGTTATGTAGGGAACTGTCATATTTAGCTAATTAGATATGTATTTATTCGAAGAATTTAATTGTGAAATTATCAATCTAAACGAAAATTAACAATTTCGGTCATAATAGATAAATCCTTGGTAATAATTATATCAAATTAAAGTACAGAAATTGAAATCAAAGAAAAGTATTCAATGGAAATTAGTAAAAGTGATAGTGAAATACCGGGGTGGAACACGTAATGCAACTGAAGATACGGACCGTTAGAGTTTGTAGAATCAATTAACAAAGAAAAAAAAGAAGCTGGTCTACGAAGAAGTAGTCATTAATTAATATGCATGTTTCTTCCATATATTGACTTTGTGTATCTATATTTTCCAACTATGAGAAATATACGAACTTATGCGTATTTCTCTCGTCGCGCGAACTCAAATATTATATATTAAACTACACCAAGTTCATGCATGGTACGTAGGATTCGAATGGCGATTTCTTTCTTTTCTTTTGCACTTACTCTTTCCATACTAAACTTCTTTACACTATGCTCAGCCAAAGTAATTTTCAATTACACCACCGATCAACAATCCCTACTTGCCTTGAAAAACACAAACCCCAATTCCATCTTCATCAACAAATGGTCCACTAACACATCCATTTGTTACTGGACCGGCGTCTCTTGCGGCTCCAAACACCGAAGGGTCACCGCCCTAAACGTTTCCGGATTTGCACTTGGGGGAAACCTCGCTCCACATCTGATAAATTGGGTCACATTCCCCTTAAAAGGCCTTGTAAAGAGAAGGGATATCCAAACTTATATAGAAGAGACATGATCTTCACCAAGTCGATGTGGGATATAAATGGGCTCTCTAACAGAATCTCCTTTCAAATTCTTCTAACGGGACAAGTTATACTCAGTAATTTATGTTCCCTCATCAACAATTATTTTATGTTCTCTTCTAACATATAAATAATATGAAAAAAATCTAACCACAGATTTCAATAATGATATAGGTCATATTTCAAATATATTAATGATACTTTTATTTTATTTAATTTTAGAAAGGCATATCATGTGGGGATTGACAATTAGAATCGGACCCACTCCGTAGAACATGAGATGGGTTCAGATTCAACCTGCATGGGTCTCGGTTCGGGATCTGGGTCTCATCTTGTACCCGCGCTGCCCATATATTTTTTTAAATAGTAAATTATGATTTATGCATTTAAGATTTACATCAATTTGTCGCCTTAGTTGTTACCTTTGTTTCTGTTATGTCCTTTATCATTCTCTTCCCCCTTACCACCGCTCTACAACACTAAAGCATAAAGTTGGTGCAAGCGGAGGTATGTTTTACCTTTAAGATCATATAAAAATATTAGTTTACTTGGAAATACATATGTAATCTTTAGGAGATTTTATCATATCTGTTGGTAAAATTAATTTGGCTTAACATGAATCTACGGGGCCGGTTCCGAGAAAACCCGTCCAGCGTGGGTCTGGATTTGGATCCAAAATTTTGATCCCCTGTGGATTTGGATCCATATATATAGAGCATGAGATGAGTCTGGGTCATATGCTATTCGACCCCAACCTCCAAAATTGTCATCGCTATATTCGTAAAAGTATTAATTGTACTTACCCTATCAAATCAAGCACTCCTAAATTAAGGGAGTTTAAGACGTACAACTATTTCTTATAGTATAATTTAATATCTTAATCTTAATTTAGTTTAATATATTGAGTTTAATAACTAAACCACTTTGTAACTTAATAACTTAAATTAGGATTTATTTTTTTCATATTGTGATATATTCCCTCTGTCCCATTAAAATCGTTCATATTTTCCAATTAGGTTCTCCGAATATAAGTATCCACTTTCCTACAATGACAATATTAACTCTATATTAAAAAATAGATGAGCTCCTTATTACTCACTACACACCCCATATTCTTATACACACTCTCTCTTCAAAAATTTCTCTCTCACTCGATTCCATTCTCCTTCGAACTTAGAAAATTATGTTTTTTAACTTTTTGAAAACTTTAGATTATTTCTATAACTACAACATAAGAAAAATCGAAAAAAGAAAATCAATTGCATCAGTTATGCCTTAATAAAATTTGAATGAATTCTCATTCATTCCCGCCAACCATATCTCGAAAATAGTTAATTTCTTAATAGAATTAAATCACATATATATATATATGTATGTATATATAATAATGTTTCTGAATCTCTGTGTCAAAAAAAAAGGGGACGCTTTTAATGGGAGTAAGGGAGTAATATTTTATATTGATATAAATACATAAAGTTTAAATTTTCTAGTGCATTAGTTTATAATGATAAATGTATAGGTATAACTGTGAAATTATATCATCATTTCTTCATATTGGTGAACAAACCGGTCCATATTAAATAATATTATCAAATGATATGAATAATAAATTTGCAGGATTGCCAAATTCCATAAATTATAATTTCCTTGATCCATTGTCCCATATTGCATGTTACAATGCAATTTTTTTTTTATTCCTGTTGCATATATATATATCAAAATGAAAAAGTAAATTGTGCAATGTAAAAATATTTTTCGTGTATAACGTAAAAAAATTAAGAATGACCAAAAATGTTCTTATTGTTTACCACTCTACTTAGTATTACATCTGTCTCATTAGTAATGTCATGTTTGTTTTAAAGTATGGAGATTAAAAAAATATTTTTTTATTATGTATATTGTTTAATTTTTACTAGTTAATGTTTTTCCACACATTTTTTACATTTTCTAAAATAAGACACTTCAACATTATTAATGAGACTGGATGAGAATTTTCTATATTTGAATTTGTCGGACTCAAATGTAGTTCTACCTCGCAGGTGAATTACCAGAAGAGCTAGGTAAACTGGCAAACCTTGAGCATTTTCTAGCGCCCTACAATGATCACTTAAACGGCTCCATCCCATCTTCCATATTCAATATCTCATCATTGAAAAGAGTGTTTCTTCAACAAAATCTCTTTTAGGTAGTCTTCCTCCGGATATGGGGCTTTCACTCTCCAATCTCCAAGCAACTTAATTTACACTACAACACACTCAGCGGCAAGATTCCCAGCTCTATCAACAATGTATCCATGCTTACTCTCTTAGAACTCAACAGAAACTCATTCACTGGCTCTGTCCCAAGCTTGAGCAATCTAAAATACTTAGAAACTCTTCGCCTTTGGAGTAACAATTTCACCGGGGTAGAATTTCTCTCTTCTCTTACAAGCGCCCGTCTTTCAAATCTTTAGAAATTTCAAACAATTCTCTAATGTCGGGCACCCTCCCCTCTTCCATTGGGAACTTCTCTTCTTCGCTTGAAAATATCATGGCTTCATTTTGTGACATTAGTGGTGGCATTCCTTCGAGATCGGAAACTTAAGCGTTTCTTTGAATTTGCGCATTATCGATAATCGACTTACGGGGTTCATCCCAACAACCATCCGAATTTGAACCACCTCCAAAAATTGTATCTTGGTGGTAATCAACTTGAGGGGTCTATCTCTCCCGATCTTTGTCACTGCGTAATTTGGGGGTGTTGAATTTGTACGCCAATTTGCTTACCGGTTCAATACATGAATGTTTTGGTCAACTTCAATCCTTGAGAAGAATCTTCTTCGCTCGAACAAACCGAATGCGGTAATTCCTTTGATGTTCGGGAGCTTACTCGACTTACTGATTTTAGACTTGTCGTCAAACTATTTGAGTGGTCAAGTTTCATCTCAGATTGGAAGTCTGAAAGCACTCGAGCACTTAAACCTGTCATCTAATCTGTTTTTCGGTGATATTCCGAGCTCAATTGATGGATGTGAATCGCTAACCACTCTAATTTTGTCGGATAATAAGTTTGAAGGATCAATTCCTGAATCCTTGGGGGATATCATGAATCTTAAAGCATTGTATTTGTCTAACAACAGTCTTTCTGGGTTGATACCAAAAAAGTTAGAACGCCTCCAGTTTCTTGAGTTCTTTAATGTGTCTTACAACAAACTGAAAGGGCAGATTCCAAATGGGGGTCGGTTTGTTAACTTCACCGCCGATTCTTTTGTTAACAACTCCGCTCTGTGCGGTGTTTCAAGATTTCAAGTGCCACCTTGTCCAACAAGATCCAAAGGGAACCAATGGTTAGTGAAATATCTTGTGCCACCTCTCGTTTCAGTCATCATTTTGGTTGTTGTCATAGTAATATTCATAAGGAGATGCAAGAAGAGAAGAGTACCCCTTCCAGATAATTTACTAGGTACTGCTTTGAAAATTGATTGGAGGAGAATTTCGTATTTAGAACTCGAGAGAGGAACAAGTTCTTTCAGCGAAACAAACCTACTTGGAAGTGGAAGTTTTGGTTCGGTATTCAAAGCAATACTTTCCGATGGGCTAAATGTTGCAGTAAAGATCTTCAACATAGACTTGGAAAGAGCTGGCAAGAGCTTTGATACTGAAAGTGAGATAGTGAGTTCCCTTCGGCATAGGAACTTAGTCAGAATAATTGGTTGTTGTGTCAATACGGAATTCAAAGCTTTGATTCTTGCTTACATGCCTAATGGAAGTCTGGAGAGATGGCTACATTCTGAAAGCTATCTCTTGGATCTGGTTCAATGTTTGCAGATTGCAATTGATGTTGCTTTAGCCTTGGAGTATCTTCATCATGGTCATACATATATTGTTGTTCATTGTGACATAAAACCTAGCAATGTATTGCTCGATGAAGATATGATTGCTCATGTTGGTGATTTTGGTATTTCCAAGTTGTTTGAAGATGGGGAGGATATGGTTCTCACTAAAACCCTAGCCACCATTGGTTATGCAGCACCAGGTTATATATATCATACTATATATAAATATACAAATTTTCTTAAATTTAAATTATGTTATGTAATGTGACCTTCAATTTGTTTAATGATGATTAATATGAATATGCATGATTAGAGTATGGATCAGAAGGGAAAATATCCACAAATGGAGACGTATACAGCTATGGAATATTGTTGTTGGAGATGTTTACAAGAAAGAAGCCGACGGATGATATGTTCAGTGAGGAAATGAGCATGAAAGAGTGGGTTAATGGAGCACTACAAGATAATGCAATAGCTGAAGTTGTGGATCCTTTTTTGCTATCAAGGGATGATCAGCGTTTCAATTCAAAGGTGCAATGTGTCTCATCTATCTTCGACTTTTCTATGAAATGTTTAGCCCTTTCTCCAGATGAAAGAATTAACATGATCGAAGTAGTGGCTGCCCTTGGGAAGATCAAATCCAAAGTCACAGCAGAAGGGGTCAACCATATGCACAACAGGCGATGATTTGTATGTTCAAGCTAGTGGAGGAACAACCACTAACTTTCCTTGACCGATATATAGACGTGTGCTCACAGGGCTTGAAGATAATTCACGCTTCTTTATCTATTTCCCGTTATTCTCATTGTTTTATTTTATTCCAGTATTGATGCTGCTTTTCATTTATGAGCGCCTTTAAACTAGGGTTTGGTGGTTGGGATAGGGTATTTATACCTCCTTTTTTACTTGTTGAAGTTGAATAAACGTTTCATTTTCCGGGACTTCGTATCTTATGTAGAACGAATTTGGATGTTCAATAATCCGACATTCTTCGATTCAACGACATTGATTTTAAAGACGTTGTAACCCTAGATATCATCTATGATTAACATCAACGGATTTTTCCGTCACTATCCACATATATTTTGTCACTATTTCTCTTCAGTGACGGACGAGTGATAGATTGTGTCTGTCAAAATAATTTCGTCACTAAATATTTTGTGACGGAATATAGCGTCCGTCACCGGTTAGTGACGGACATAACGACGGACAATCCGTCACTAAGGTCACGTCGTCCGTCGTGTCCCGCGTCTATGGGTGACAGTATGGTGACGGACATTCCGTTACTAAATAGTGACAGATTTGGTTTATCACCCTTTAGTGACGGAATGTCCGTCACTATTTGCTCAGTCGTATCGGAGAAAAACCGATTATGTTTTGACGGAATATTCGTCACCATTTTGTTACGGATAGTTTCCGTCACTATTCCGTTACCAATTTTACTATTGTTGTTACTTTTTTTCGTCACTATTCAGTCACTATTTTTTATAATTATTAGTTGAATATATTTTGTTTTCTAATTCTCCAATTCCATAAAAGCACAAAACACAATATTTCAACGAAATCAATAAGACAATACACACCTGAAAGCAATTTACATACCAATAACATCAATTTTTAGTAGATGTGAAAATAATAGTAGAAGTTTTCTAAACAACAAAGCTAAATATAAAAATGTGCATGTGCTTATAATGCAATGTATCAAAAAATACATAATAATCAACCATGGGAAGAGGAGGTGTCATCCTCTCGTCTATGCCGGTTCACAATCAGCTGTTGGAGTGCCTCTAATTTCTTTTCAAATGCCTCATCCCTTTCACGTTGCTCAATCTTATCATTCTCTATTTGTGCACTCAGCTCATCCACTCTAGTCATCAGCTCTAACTCTCGGGCTGTCGGACCTATCACAATCGAAATAAGTATTTTTGAGAAAATGTAAAAGAAGAAATCAATATTCATTAAGATCCAACTGACCTGTATTACTCCTCGAAGATCCGTTGTCATGCAATAAGCTTTTTGCAAGGCCATGCCAAATACTCATTTTTTCTTATCGAGGTCACCTCCACACACCTCTACATAAATCTGACTCATATGGACATCTTTTCCTCATTGTGAGGCAATCTCATCAACTTGAGACTACTTCACAAATAAAGAATGCATAAGGAATTAATAATTACAACACGTTAGCAATAATTTAGTTACATCGTTGAAGCAGTACTTACAAAAATACTTACAGCCTTTTGGGTCATATATTCACCATCCTTAGACACATGAAGGCTTTTAGTAACATCATATAACACATCCTCCACAGGTACTCCCCTTTTATCGACCTATTTATATATTATAAAACATTTTACATATCCAAATAATATTACTAAATTTAAATTTTAAATACTAACCAACTCCTGCGCGTGTATGTCAGTGGATTTAGATCCTCCCATATGCTTGCTGATTCTAATACCTGGCCCTTGGGGCTCTGACATCCTACACCTCCGTGCAATCTCAGACTTTTGAATATTCTTTGGGTCATCCCAGTAATTGCACAGACTCCTTCACCACTCCTCGGTCATATACTCTGATTTTTCCTTACCTTCAAGACGCCGCTCTATTCACGACATATTATTAAATGATTACTTGAAACATAATATAATAAGTTTAAAATAATCGAATGTTAAATTAAACTCACTCTTTATTTTGTACATCCAACTGCGGAAACGTTCAGTTGCTTTCTTGTTGAACCGCTTCCGTACAATTATTTAAAAGTGCTTAAAAAGTTAAATTATTTAAGCAATTATAATTAAAAGATAAAATAATAAAGAACACTAATCATTTTCCCTATACTCTTCGTGGGTGTTTGGAACAGCTTTTTATAAGCTGCTTCAGCTTTAAGCTGGTGTGAGAGTGTTTGGGAGTCCCAGCTTAAAGCTGAGATTCTCTAAAATGGGGTCAAAAATAGAGAATCTGCTGAAGCTGCTCCACCCCAGCTTTTAGCTTTTAGCTTTTAGCTTATGTATTTTTCGGACGAAATTACCCTTACTAATTTTATCTAATTCCAAAAATAACCCATTAAACACAAGTTAATTAACCCGTAACCATAGGAATTAATACAAAATAATTAAACACAAGTTAATTAACCCGTAACCATAGGAATTAATACAAAATCAACACGTAACCATAGGAATTAATACAAAATAATTAGGAACTAAGTGAATTTTTAGTGACCCATTAAACACAAGTTAATTTAATTTTATCAAGAAAAAATGGTCGGAGATCACATGAATTCCCATTTCCCCGCCGGAAATGCAGACTACCGCCGGAATTGTTTCTACCAGACTAATACTAACTATATTTATTATGATACAATTTTATAATATACATAATATTTAGATTAATTTAGTATTTTATAGTATTAGATTGAAATTGTAAGCAAAAAATAAATATTGAATAACAATTATTTCTAAATTTTATTATTTATGATAAATATTAATTAGTAACACTAAGGACAAAACAGACATTTCTTTTAAAAAGTAACAATGAGCTACTTCTATCAGCAATATTTCCAAACACTATTTTCTCCACTTTCAGCAGCTTTCAGCACTTATTTCCAAACACTAACTGATTTTCAAATAAGCTGCTTTCAGCAGGTTTAAGCAGCTTTCAGCACTTATCAATAAGCTTCAGCTACTCCAAACACCCCCTTCAAAGTAGGCATCCTGAATTATTTTGGAGTTGTCCACCATGTGTACCCTGTCGAGTTCGCAATCAACTTGAAAGAGTTTAATATTACACTTGTCATCTGCTGCTTTTGTTTCAATTTTCTATTTGTAGAAAGATAAATCTACTAACTATTTATACAAATAAACAACAATAATTAATCAAGAGTAAAAAATAAAATTAATTCCGCTCTTATGATACGTCTTTAATTGAAGTTGAACTAGATTATCTTAAATTGAAGTGCATGCTTACATCTAGTAACATATAAACTTTGACCACTATACCGCTAGAACAACCGCAACCGCAACATGAAATAATTCCGCTCTTATGATACATCTTTAATGTTGTATTATGGAAAAAAAAAGGGAAAAATGTGGTAAAACTATACAATTCATGACATCAACTGCATATTACTAAAACAAATGTTTTACGCATAACGCCCAAAATCCATCTCAAATATTTGTTTTAAGCAAACGTACGAACTCATCATGAATCTTTTCATGGTTGATTTATCACATCATTGACCAAACAAAATGATTTTTGACTGATATGTTTCTTCAATAATCCCACGAAAATGACAACGCTGTCTCCCGTGGTCGCCATTTCGAGAGATACTAAATAAATAATTAGCTTGCGACATTCCTCCAAACTTGAAATATAAAATGATAAATTCACGAAAGCATTGATTGGGGCAGATCATTTAGGAATTCAAACTGCTAAGAAAGACATACATACATTACCCGGAAGGAATTAGGTGATTCAAGCCTAAAAAATCAAACATTATACTATGACTAGCACACTCGCTTCAGTCGCGTGCGAAGGGAAGACCTTCGCCACTTTTTGAATCGCGGTCGAAGCAGGCTTCAGCCTCTTGAATTGCGATCGAAAAATGATGGGGTTCGTCTCCCTTGCAGGAAGATATGGTGAAGTGAAGAAGTTACTGGAATTGAACATGAGGAAGAGCCGGAAGAGACGGCGCGATAGGGTTTTAATTTTTAAAACTATTATTTTTATTTTTAGTGTTAAGGTTATTAATAATTAAAAAATTCATAATAAAATCATAAGATGAAAAAATAATAATCTTTAGGGATTTGTTATAACATGTTGTCACTATTGGAATATATCTATACTGGATATAAATAATGCCAAGAATTTAGGAGGAAAAAACTCACTCACGCACACATACTTGGCAAAAGCTCAATTATATTTTCCTTATTTTTAATTTGATAATTATTACTTATTTTAAGCAAACTTTTGTAGGTAATTTATATCGGAAGTTTATATTGGCAAATCAAAATAGGAGAAATAAGATTTAATTATTTTTGCACGCTACATCTAGTTATATATATATATATATATATATATAATTGGTAATTTGTATGTTAAAATGGGAGAAAAAATAATTAATGCATACAAAATTTATTTTGGAAACATTATTCATCTTAGTATTGATTGTAATACAATGAAGAATATTTATCTTTAAACAATTTGATCGATCGAATTGATCCTAAAAAATTTATTTCGAAAATATGATTTTATTATTTTATTATTATTTTAAATATGATTGACTAATCATTGACTGAATTAGCAGTTAACAAAACGATCAATTCAGCTAAATTTTAATAATTGATGGACTTAAAAACTAAAAAAAATTATGGATTTCAACAAAGCTATATAATTTGGAGACAATATTGTCCAATTTGACTCTGAAAAATTATAAAATCCTTTCACGCTTTACTATTTAACTACCTAGTACAACTTTTAATTAATGAGTGAAAAGGAAACATTATGGAAAAAATCATTTATTATAATTAAAATAAATATAGGTGAATATATATTAAAAACACTAGGAAACTGTCATCTTGTAGTATATTCCTACAAGAAAATAATAATTAATCTAGAGACAGTACACACACATACACACAAAGTCTGACGGAATCTTGAATTTTGTAAATTTTGATTTTTTTTATTTTTCTATGGTTAACTTAGAAAAATCCAACAATGAGAAAAATAATTTTATTCTCTTTAAGAATAAATAAGACTATATCATGGTGCTATTGAAATAGTGATGAATATATCTGTCACTAAAATACTCTTTAATGAAATTAATATGAGATTTTAGTTAGTGTGGGATATAGCCACACTATTCAATCAAAGTAGAACTATTATTTTGACATGAATTAATTTGTGACGGATGACTCAGTCACTATGAATTTCTTTTAAAAAATAAATTGATATTTTAGATAGTAACGGATATATCCGACACTATTCAAGCGTAGTATGCTTAAATAAATTGGTGACAGATAAATTCCGTCACGAAGAAAAAGGAAAAAAATAAAATTATTTTGGTGACAGAATATGTTCGTCATTAACATTAGTGACTAATATTTTTCATAACTAAACCGTCACTATGTCTTAATTAAAAAATATGTCACAAATCCGTCACAAATTAGTGATCCGTATTAAAATCCGTCACTAAGTCCATCACTAAATTAATGATTTGTTGTAGTTCTTATCTCTACCCATAGTGGTTCCAGTGGGATTTGAATTCAGGACGACCTTCACCACTATATCATCCCAATGAGACAATGCACGTGTATCTTTTCAGTGCTTGTGGGGGGGTACGTACGGTTTTAAAGCTTTTTCTTTATTATATGCTCATTCAATGCCTACTTTAATTTTCTCTTTATTACTATTACGATTTTTAAAAAATTCTAGCATGGTTAAGTCCCCCTTAAAGATTTTTTTCATGTTAAGAAATGAAATGATATATTATATATACTTGGGGAGGGATCGAAAAAGAATGAAATTGTTTCTAATAATAAAATTGAAGATGGTGGAAGTAACAAACTATATAATTAAAATATTATGCTGTCCTAAAAAAACTTATATAATCGTTCTCTTTAAATTGGCCGGGTAACGGAATTGCGCCATTTAAACACTTAATTTGTTATTAAAAATTAGGTGTGAAGAAATGTAGCGACAATAAACCAAATGTTAGTATAAATACTACAACAATATAACAAACAATATATGAGAATAGATTAGCGAAAATAACGAAATGCAAACCGAGACGAGAGTTACTCTCTCTCCGCAAGACGATAATGCTCCACTACTCGGTGCAAGCGGTCTATAGCACTCGTCTCCAAGATACAACGGTTTTTCAATTACGAGTAATTGCACTACTTCTCGTAATTCCGGCGAACTACTTGATATTTGGGACTAAGGAAATGAAAGTATGTGATGAAAGGAAACACAAATAAATTGGAAAATTCATTCTTAATAATCGGATGGAATGGTCTATTTATAGATTTGAAGCACCCATTCATAAAAGACATAACTCTTCACAAAGATCGCAACTTTTCGTAATGGACACAATGGACACAATTCTTCACAATAAGATGAATTGTGAATGGTTGCATTTGTTCAACTTCCAAGTACCTCTTGGCATGAACCAATATATCTCTTCATGAATCAACACATTCGTTCATCATTTAATTTATGAAATAATATGTCCATTCCACGAAGTAACATGTCCATTAATCTAGGAACCAACGCATCCTTTCAATTAATTAATTTAATAATCTAATTTTCATAATAAAAAGCTAACAATCCCCCACATGGAAGTTAGATTATTAAATGCATATGCAAATGCAAAATGTTATGCAAACCAAAGTCCCAATGACCTATTATTGCATCAGGATAGGTAGTTTTTTGCTTTGAACCTTCCTTAGTATAATGTTATCGGATTTACTCGCTGCTCGGTGAACGCGATGTCTTGAACCGGTCAGCTTTTGTGTAAACCAAGACAATAACATATACACAATAATAGATACAATATCTTTCGTTCTCACGTTGTGTCCATTTTGGCCTTGGACCATATCTTGGATTCATAAGTGTTTTTATTTGAAGCGGCCACACTTCTCACTTATATAGGTGATCTCCTATAAAGAGTATCCTATCATACTCCACCAATAAGGCTATATGAATCATTAAAAGCTTATACGCTTACCCTTTACCACAAGCTACATGTTTGCACTTTGGGCAGCTTCGAGAATGAATTTTTAGTTGTGTTTCCAAGTGCACAACTTGAACATTCTTAACTTAGTTGTATCTTTGAACCATGTTCATGGGATCTCCAATTATCATGATAGAGTTACCATTAAGAGCGTTCTTTTAGTGTGGATTTTAATCTCATTCCCCTTATTGCATTGTATAATTGATCACGATTAATACCTTTAGTAAACGGATCATCAATATTGTCTTTTGACTTCACATAGTCAATACATATTATTCCACTAGTGATCAATTGTGTATCGGTATTGTGTCTTCGACAAATATGTCGAGACTTACCATTATACATACTACTTTGTGCTCTCCCTATTGCAGACATACTATCACAATGTATCAAGACGGGAGGCACGAATTTTTCCGAACAAGGAATATCTTCTAAGAAGTTTCATAGCCATTCGGCTTCTTCGCCAGCTTTGTCTAGAGCAATGAACTCCGATTCCATTGTAGACAAAGCTATACATGTTTATTTAGAGGATTTCCATGAAACTGCTCCTCCACCTATGGTAAACACAAAGCCACTTGTGAACTTGAAAGGATTCAGAAATGACCATACCCTCGGCAATGATATCATGTATGATCAATTGAATCTCTTGCACTTGTTCGACAACGGTTTTGGTATCCACCATCTTGTAGTCTAAGAATCGTCCAACAACGAACTTCTTTAGACCGGCATCTTTGGTCTTGTATTTTATCTCCAAAGAATTCCACAATTCTTTCGACGTCTTTGCAGTCGAGTAGACACTATAGAGAGTGTCGTCAAGTCCATTTAGGACATAGTTCCAACATATGTAGTCGCTATAATGCCATGCATCAGACGCTATGCGTTTTTGCTCATCGATTTCATTTTCCCCCACAAGTGGAGGTGTCTCTTTCAAGAATCGAGACAGATTCAAAGTAGTTAAATAAAATAACATTTTAGATTGTCAATCCTAGCGCGTTCTTTTAGTTACTCTTGCGATCTCGGAACATATCCTCGTTGGATCCACTTTTATTGCGATCCCGGAACGTATCCTCGTCGGATCCAATTTCATCTAGGGTCTCGAGCCGTTACTCAGAGTACCATTTTCAACTTTGGATATCGGGTCTTTCCTCAGATAATCCCTTATAATACGAACTTTGCAACGCCGCAAACTGTTCGTAAATCGGACCTCGAACCCCGAAGTTATCCACTGCCGAAGATGGCACTCCAAACTGCCTCGGTGCCACAGGCAGTGAACCGGCTATGTTCAAACAACTCCCGATCACTCAAAACCAACTAACACCTATCGAAACTCATACCTCTGGAAAGCCACTTATATAGGCTTTCCAACGCATCTCGCAGTTCGATAAGCGGACTCTCGATTTAGGAGTTACACCCCGTTAAACTACCCAAAATCATCACTAAACCCAGATTTTTCTTGCGAAAGAAAAACTGTTCATCTTGCGAACTTGCGTCGCAATTTCCGACCGGAGTAATGAAAAACAATGCCCAAAGTCTATACCATTGCAAACCTTGTACTTTTAGCTTTTCAACACACCTATCGGTTCGTGAAACGGAGATCGGACCAAGGAATTATTCGCCGTCGAAGAAGGCTCGCTGCACTACCTCTCGATTTTCAAGGCTGCGGAGCAAAGCATGTTCCGAGCATTTCCAACACACTATTTGTTTGTCCGAAAACCCCTTGAAACCCATACCGTTGTAAAGCCACGACTACAGGCTTTCCAACGCAACTTGCCTCTCGTTATTTGGAGTTCGGACCAGAATGTTATACCCCTCGGAAAAAGCCTACTCAAAACACCAAACTGGCGAGAAGCGCGAGCAGCGAAGTTTCGACCCAATTTTCATGACCCAGTCGAACTCATAATTCTAGAAAACTGACATCCACACAAACCTTGATAAACAAGGATTCCAGAATATATCTTCGATCGTAAAATAGAATCCCGACCGCTGAGATACGTCTGCTCGAATGTCGCCCAGAAGCTGTTTGATTAAATACCACACCCAGAAATTTTAAGTATTGAAATGAGGCTTAGCTCCACCCATTTTGAGAGATATTTTGTGAACAGACCTCAAATCTGGAAACCCCAAGTCCTATACTGTATCGAACCTTGTCATTCAAAGGATCTCCAGAACTTTTCCGTTCGCCATTGGGAGATTGTATCAAGAAGTTACGGATCTACGAAAAGGCACTACCGAAACGCCATCCTCTCTGGGATGTGCCGAACCCCCAACTTTAGAATAGCCTAGGAGCTTTGTCCCTTCTCAAAACTCACCGATTCTTATACCGATAGAAATCTGAGTTCGTTGGCTTTCCAAAACTATGCTCGACGCATAAAATGGAGTTCAGACGAAGAAGATACAAGCCCGCGAAGTACAGCTGGCAGAACTGCCACAAACTCGCTAACTCAAGTTTGGAGGCCATTTTAATTATCGTAACGACGCCCGATCAGAAAGCTTACTTCTACGAACTTGAAGCCCTCCTGGGGCAGAACCTAAACGTGAATTTTCGTCAAAGAGCGACGGTCGGATCCTTTCCGCATGAATAGGGATCCTTTCCGCGTGAATTTGGTTGTTCGTTGCTGTTGTAAAGTTCGGCAGCACGTTACTACTACTTGTCATCATTTCTTCAACACGAATTATCGTCTTGCGATTGTTATTAAAAATTAGGTGTATAGAAATAACGACAATAAAACCAAATGTTAGTATAAATACTATAACAACATAACAAACAACATATGAAAAATTGAATAGCGAAAATAACGAAATGCAAACCGAGGCAAGAGTTAGACTCTCTCTCCGCAAGACGATAATGCTCCGCTACTTGGTGCAAGCGGTCTTTAGCACTCGTCTCCAAGATACAACGGTTTTTCATTACGAGTAGTTGCACTACTTCTCGTAATTCCGGCGAACTACTTGATATTTGGGACTAAGGAAATGAAAGTATGTGATGAAAGGAAACACAAATAAATTGGAAAATTGATGCTTAATAATCGGATGGAATGGTCTATTTATAGATTTGAAGCACCCATTCATAAAAGACATAACTCTTCACAAAGGTCGCAACTTTTCGTAATGGACACAACTCTTCATAATGGACACAACTCTTCACAATAATATGAATTGTGAATGGTTGCATTTGTTCAACTTCCAAGTACCTCTTGGCATGAACCAACATATCCCTTCATGAATCAACACATTCATTCATCATTTAATTTATGAAATAATGTGTTCATTCCATGAAGTAACGTGTCCATTCATCTAGGAACCAACGCATCATTTCAAATAGAAATATATTAATTAATTTAATAATCTAATTTCCACTATTAAAATTCTAACAATCCCCCACATGATATTATTAAATGCAAATGCAAAATGTTATGAAATGTAGCGACAATAAACCAAATGTTAGTATAAATACTACAACAATATAACAAACAATATATGAGAAATAGATTAGCGAAAATAACGAAATGCAAACCGAGGCGAGAGTTAGACTCTCTCTCCGCAAGACGATAATGCTCCACTACTCGGTGCAAGCGGTCTATAGCACTCGTCTCCAAGATACAACGGTTTTTCAATTACGAGTAGTTGCACTACTCCTCGTAATTCCGGCGAACTACTTGATATTTGGGACTAAGGAAATGAAAGTATGTGATAAAAGGAAACACAAATAAATTGGAAAATTCATTCTTAATAATCGGATGGAATGGTCTATTTATAGATTTGAAGCACCCATTCATAAAAGACATAACTCTTCACAAAGATCGCAACTTTTCGTAATGGACACAATGGACACAATTCTTCACAATAAGATGAATTGTGAATGGTTGCATTTGTTCAACTTCCAAGTACCTCTTGGCATGAACCAATATATCTCTTCATGAATCAACACATTCGTTCATCATTTAATTTATGAAATAATATGTCCATTCCACGAAGTAACATGTCCATTAATCTAGGAACCAACGCATCCTTTCAATTAATTAATTTAATAATCTAATTTTCATAATAAAAATCTAACATAATTAACTTCATTCCTTACAAGGTATCCGCATATCACTTAATCAACCCTTATATGCTAAAAGAATTTATATTTAAGCAAATAAAACTTGTAGTAAATATTCTACTGTCCTCATCCCGTTATTACTGGTTCAAAATATTTTAGCACGAGAATTAAGAAATTTAATTATATTTTATATGTAAAGTAGTTTGGTCCACTAAATTACACTATAATATCAATATTTTTATTATGAACCACTTTTAATAATGGGACGGTTAAAAAAGAAGTACAAATAATTTAAATACAGAATTCCATTTCAAAGACTATAAGCTAGCCGACTCCAAAATATCAGTTATGAAAATTTTCTTGGTGTTTAACCAGAGAGTGCATGTGATCTCATTTGCGTGAAGTGATTTCTCTCTTTCGTTAACAAGGACAAACAAATACTACAATTAGAGCTAGCTTAATTACTTAGAGCACAATAATACATTAGTGGATATTATTTGTACACCGACACTAAACTATTTTCTTATATTTTTAGAAAGTCGTAATCTCAATGTGAATCATGTGTCAAGCTCCTGCAGCATTATTGCGTAAACAAAATCGTAAAAGATAATTAAACAATGACCAAGACTGGTCTATTCATACAAATTGATGAGCATCTCAGTGATGCCTTTTTTTTTTTTAAAGTTGCAACTTGCAAGCACTAACATTCAATGTTGTGCTAAAGCACGTCCAAAGTGGATTGATGTATCTAAAATAAAGCACTTTTGTAAATAATACTCCCTCCGTCCCATTTAAAATGACACGTTTTCTTTTTCGGGACTTCCTACTTAAAATGACATGTTTTCTTAAAAGGAAATAACTTTCAAAAAATTACTACTAAATTATCTCTTACTTTATCATTTACTCTATCACAAACTCATGATCATCTTCTCTCACTTACTTTATCATTTGCTTGTCTCTCATACTTTATCATCCACTTTCTTAATTCCCGCACCGAAAAGAAACCTGTCATGTTAAATGGGACGGAGGGAGTATATCATTGTAACCGTTTGGGAAGAGTGGTGATTTTAAACTAGTCACAACAGAAAATCAAAGGTACTAAATATATATGATACATGCATGATTCAAGCAGAGGCATTCCATGAAACTACATGCGCTTATTCCACTTAACCAAATAATTTTTTATATATTTTGTTTTATATAACAAGGAGGAACATATAAAACTTGACGGGTGCTATAACACCCGTTAGTTTCAATGTAGCTTCGCTAGTACTGCTCGTCAAGGTTTTGGAGGCATTGATATATAATTAACGACCTAATTCTATTCACACAAGTAATGTTTGTAAAATTACCTAGTTCTAAATAATATGAATATTCATTTGTGTTATGTTCAAGAGCATATCCAACAACCAAGATCTGATCAAATAACTATTAATTACTTTGAGAGCTGAAGTAATAATAGAACAATATGCGATGCTATTATATGAGAAACATGTATGTTGCACTCCTGGGATACCACTTCTTTTTTTTTTTTTTTTGATTCATGGAACCCGCAGCCGCTATCTTCGGTGCGCACTGGGTAAACCACGCTCCTTGTGCAGTAGCCTGCAAACCACACAGGAGGGTTCAACCACCCTTAATGTGACAGGGTGACAGGCAACACCTAGCGATTTTGGTGGGAATTGAACCCAGGACCTATCGGTCCCGGGCCACCCACCTTGACCGCTAGGCCATCCCATGGGGACCTGGGATACCACTTCTTAAACACGTTCGTGTGAGAGAGAGAGATAGATAAAATTGATTGTTTCAAGAGCCCTTTTCCCAATGTGAAAAAGTAAAAGTTGATAGAACCGAATAAATATTAATAATGATAATGTCGATGATATAATATAATATATAGAGAAATATGCTGGGTGCTTCATGCATCTACTATATAATGGCCTTGTTGGGAGATAAAGTTGTTCAGTACAGGAGATTTTTTGAGCCATGGCTACTACTACGTCAAATCACTTCATATTTACTATGCTCCTTTTCGGGCTGCTCTTCATCACTTCTCTTGATTTCACAGGTTAATCTGATCTCACCTTTTATATATACTGTACATATACACACACACACACACACACACATATATATATATATATAAATATATATATATATTACTAAATTTGACAAATATTAATTCCATATTGATATATGTTGTGGTGAATACTGCAGTTGGTCAAGTAGGTGTTTGTTTCGGCAGGGTGGGGAATAACTTACCAAGCGTACAAAGAACCATAGCTCTATACAAGAAGTACAACATCACAAGAATGAGGCTGTACGACCCCCACCCTCCGACTCTCCGAGCTCTCGGCGGCACCAAAATTAGATTGTTGCTGGGCGTTCCCAACGACCATCTCCGCTCTCTGGCTAACTGCCCCCAAGCATCAATTGCTTGGGTCCGTACCAATATCCTAAGCTACCCCAACGTCAGCTTCCGCTACATTGCCGTGGGGAACGAGATCGAGCCCGAATCCAAGCACGCGCCCTTCGTCCTCCCAGCAATGCAGAACATATATCGAGCCATCCGCACCGCGAGGCTCGGAGGCCAGATAAAGGTGTCCACTTCTATCAAGACAAATCTTCTCAAGAAGTCATTTCCGCCGCAGGCAGGGGAGTTCAAGTGCAGCGTGAATTGGTATATTAGACCCATCGTTGAGTTCTTGAGGGATACAAATACGGTTCTGCTGGCCAATATCTACCCCTTCTTCGCCTACAGGGACGATCCGAAGAACATCAACCTCTCCTTCGCGCTTCTCCAGCCCAACAGCGGCGTCATGGCCCGCGGCGTGTATTACGACAATCTGTACTACGCTATGCTGGACGCCGTGGATGCAGCCATGGAGAAGCTTCTCGCTGCTGCACCCTCGTTATTTTCCGACCAAAAGACGGGGGCGGGTAACAACAACCAGGGCGCATCCGGGTCCGAGACTGGTGATCCTACTAGCGAAGGCGACCAACTTACAGCCCTTAACGATGGGCCTATGAACACTCTTGAAAACGCAAGAATCTATTTCAACAACTTGATACGCATTATGAAGGGACGAACCCCAAGAAGGCCTAACCGCCGCTTAGAGACTTATATATTTGCTATGTTTGATGAAAATCTCAAGCCCGGTCCCGCATATGAGAGGCATTTCGGGATCTTTTACGCCAATGGCCAACCCAAATTTCCCCTCCGTTTCCGTTAGCTGCCCCCTAGCTTATTATCCTATTTGTGTTTCAGAATTAGGTATTCTATCTTTGAGTTTTCTCCAAATCTCTTTGTGTTTTTTGAAAGATTGTTGTTTGCTGTATTTAGTTTGCATTACTTGTTCTTATAAGGAGATAGACTTTGCTCCCTAGTTGTCTAAATGTATTTGAACAAGATCGTTGTTTGATATTAATATTACTTAAAATTTCTTCTTGCATTTTTGAAATAAATACTTAAATGTTTCGTACGTGTGCTCCAAAATTAGAGTAAATTCCGAAAATATTACTCCTAACAAAAAATACGAAAAATATTAATCACACAATTAAAAATATGTCACCACTCAATTTGTAAGGGAAGGCATTTTACTAGGACGTGATTGAGGTGTGAAAGAAGTGGAAAAGAAAGAGGAACTTGAAAGCTAGTTGAACTAAAAACAACATTATTAATATAAATTAGATCAAAATAACCACATTTGAACTCAAAAATATACTAATGGTAATAATACTTCATATTCTAAGATATAGTGGAGACTTCTCCAAATATCCAAGCATGCTACAATTAAAGGAGGCATGAGGGTTATCTCAACATAGACTCATCACTCCGCCAGCAGAGATACGAGGACTAGAAACAACATAATAAACAGGAATCAATTCCACATGGAATGGGTGGTGTAGAACTCACTATCTCTAAAAACCAATGGGATTTAGTTAGTAACCACCATAAATTTTCGATTTCAATTATAACTAGACGAGTAATCGTAAACAAATGTCAATTGGACTGATATTAAAATAGAGATTAACTAATAAATGATCATTCGACGTTGGGCCGATCACACTAATATACCTTCAATCCTCGATACTATGACTAATTCATTCCCCAAGATCACTGGAAAATCTTCCTTTAGTAAGGAAAAAAAATATAGCAAAGACACTCATTTTATCGCTAAAGGCATATATTTAGCGAGAACATTATTAATGTTCTTTTTAGTAAGGAAATCTACTCTTGCTTAGAGATGGCAATGGATCTTGGACCCGGTCCAGATCCGTGGATTCAGATCCATTTTTTGGATCTGGATCTTAAAAAATTGGACCCATTGGATCTGGATCGGATCTGAACTAATTTAAGAAACTACGGATCTGGATCTGGACTTTACGATCTGAGATCCGGATCCGATCCAGATCTGTCAATTTTTATAACTAAAATATTATTTTATTATCATATCTAAAATATTATATTTATATTATTCTACTTAAAATATCACATTACATTATTTGTTGAGCTTGAAATACTTAACTAGTAATCTAATAATAAATAGAAAAGAGAGAGGAGCTTGAGTATCCACTGTCCACGAATTTGGAAGTTTTTTTAGAGAGAAGATCATAGTTTTATAGATGATTGTAATATTTTTATAATATCATGAGTAGTTTGATTTTTTAATGATAGTAATGCTCTTATAGATTATCGTGTTATCGCAGAACTAATTAACTTAGTTAAATTTTAATTGATTGAGAATTTTTTTAATTTTAGCTAAACAAACTTATGGATCCGGATCTAGACCCAAGACCCTGTGGATCCAATGGATCTGGGTCTGAATCTCATTTTTTGAGATCCAATGGATCTGGACCGAATTTGGATCAAAGTAAAAAATCTCGAATCTGGATCTGGACCGAGGAGGATCCGATCCAAATCCGGTCCATTGCCATCCCTACAGTCTTGCTTGCCATATTTTCCTTTCTATGGACAAAAATAAATAAATCAATTTCCGAAATATTTTTCAGTGAGGAAATGGATCATACCTCTCCTCGTTATGAAACCAAAGATAAAAATTTAAAATTCCAATTATTTTTCAGTGAGGAGGTTATATTTTTTTCTCGCGGAAAAAAAATGTAAAAAAGAAATATTTATTCATTATATATTCAGTGAGGATTTGAGGTTCTTCATCGCCACAACTTGAAAAACACACAAACCCACCCACCCAAAAAAAAAAAAAAAAGACAAAAAAAAGTTGTAAGGATAAGAAAACAGGAACATTAACCAAAATCTCCAATCAACTTCATTCAATATTTATACTTTACCAATTCTACAATCATCTCCTTCTTTATCTCAGATTCTTTATCAAAGTTCTATCTCATATTATTTTTTTTTCTATCTCAGATTCTTTATCAAATTGAGAGCGACCAACGAAGAATTATCTCAAATTCAACCTCAAATTGAGCGCGAGGTAGAAGAATAAGAAACTATAGTCAATTATTTTGCGATCCGTCTAATCGGCTACAACAATTATAATTTGACACTAAAACCAGTGATAATGGAGTCGAATGTGGACACATTTTTAGGTACGCAAGTAATTTTAGAAGTTTTGAATAACAAAACGGTGAGGCTCCTTGTGTTGTTTCTTGGTTTATACTCAGACTATTGAATTTGTAATCGGCAACTTCAGTTGGAAGGCCTCTCGCTAATGTATGTGCATGTTTAATAAGCTTGTTGTTTGAGGGGTAAATTTGAGTGTTTCAATTTTCCGGGTACTTTTGTTTATACATTAATTTTCTGGCAAAATTTTGTGTTGTATGTGCCTATAGAGAAATATGTCTAATTACCTTGCTGTTTTTGGATACCGTTGTTTTGATGGGTAATTTGAGTGCTTCAATTTCAATGCTTGAATTTTCTAAGTACTTTAGTTTTCTGGGTAACAATAAGCAACGTAATTTACTGAGTGCTTGTTGTTTGATGCTTCAATTTCAGTGCTTGAATTTCTGGGTACTTGAATTTGATCAATGTGCAGTTCATTGATCAGGCTTTAGACTCGGAAATTGCACTACAAGAAAAATGCATATAGACAACAATTAATAGACAACAGTATTGACGAAAAATCGTTGTCGTAGATAAAACTGTTGTCAATTATTGAAAAATTGTGCTCACATACAACGGTTATGGTGTATTGTTATCTTTTATCCGTTGTCGTAGCTTAAAAATGCGCTCATAGACAATGCTTTCGTAACCGTTGTCGTTTATCTGTTGTCTTAGAGAAAATGCGCTCATAGACAACAATTTCAATAACCGTTGTCGTTTGTCTGCTGTCTGAGGGAGAAATGCGCTCATAGACAACGGTTTTGATAATCATTGTTGTTTATCTGTTGTCTTACGGAGGAAAAATCCGCTCATAGACAACGATCTTGCTAGCGGTTGTCGTTTCTCTATTGTTGTTAGGAGTGTAAGTGGTTCCGCTCCAAACAGCGAAACCGATCGAACTGAACCGAACCAAACCGAAAAATGTGGTTCGGTTCGGTTCGGCCTTGGTTTTGTTCGATTTATTTTTTTAGGAACCATTTACATTCGGTTCGGTTCGCGGTTTCAAGAATTTTCGAACGGTTCGAACCGAACAGAACCAATGTCTTATTTTTTAATTTTTTTTTATTTAATATTTATCTTTTATTATTGGATTTAGGTATTAGATTTAAGTAAAGATCAATTCTAATCTATACAAAGGAAGAAAAATGAGTAACAACTCTATACTTATGAGTTTGGAACGAGTGACATCCTATAAACTATTATTCTTGCATTATTTAGGATTTAAAAAAAATAAATAAAAAAAAGATGAACCGATGAAATGAACCGAATCAAACCATTTATAAGCGGTTCGGTTCGGTTTCGATATTTAAAAATACATTGAATCGAACCAAACCGAACTATTTCTATGTGTTTGGTTCGATTTCTAAAATACATAAAAAAATCGAACCAAACCGAACCATTACACCCCTAATGGTTGTAGTCAATTTTTAAGTATTTTAACGACGGTTTTAACAACCATTGACATTTCGATGTTGTCGTAGGCAATTTTTCTTTATCTTAGTAAAATTGTAAGTCAAAAAATCATAAAGTATAACTTAACTCTAAATCTCACTCCCTTCTCCTCCATCGAACAATCCTCAACTCCAATCCGGTGTCTGTCATTGATCGAGCGATCAAACGCTAGCAGTATATAATACCCTTCTCCTCCGTCCAAACCTTACTTCAGTTTCCTCCTGATCTCAAACCATAAATTCCCATGTTGTGCGAAAATCGTCTCCCCTGTATGCACAAGATGTTTCTACAATTACAACGGCGGTGGCCCCTATCGCTGCTGCGAGCAGTAACAAAGCACTTTACGAGTATGAACGGTATGCAAGGGCATTGTATCCTAAGCCATAGTAGATTTGGTGGAAGAACGAACTCTGCAATTGGGTGCAGGGTTAGGGCTCTTGTTCAAATCAAACACCTTATTTCCCGGAAGATTGTGTCTTTGTCCTGCCTCGCCATCAAGAAATTGCAAACCGATAATATTTGGTAAATTTTTACTCTTATTGCATGTTCTCTCTATATACGTCTATGTGTTTTAATTAATAATGGCGTTTTCGTGTATTGAGTATTTATTCCAGTGATTTGAATTTTATGGAACTTGGGACATCATCTGGATTTAGAAGCGTTAGCTAATTAGCTACTTTGAAGTCTCTTCCTTATGTTCGTAGATTTTTGCAAAAGCTTAGCTAATTGCTTGTTGTGATAGAAGTGATTTTTGAAGTCGAGACTCTTTCTTAGAAACTTGTATGAGACGATTCTTATTCTTCTGTTTTAGCTATCCCAAAACCCCACAAAGTATATTTAAAAGAGCTATCTTGGCGATTAGAAGTTGGGTAATTGATGAACTAAGTAATTTGTTCGGTCACAAAGAGTCCACATGTCCAAACATAACTTTTTGGCATAGTTTATTTAATTAGTTAGAACTTATTGGATCTGGCGAGTTTTACTCAGGTTCAAGTTAATGCTTTTAATGTTATTCAAGAACATATTTTTATATGAATTCTTGTTGTATCAAATAATTGAGAAACCTAGCTAGTTCCAATGGTCTTCTTTCTTCTTCTTCTCTTGATTACTTTAGGTCTGGTGCATGTATTCAGTGTTTGTTGTATTACACTAAATTCTGCTTCAATCCTAGTAAAATAAGAAAACTAAAAAAATGAATATGTCAAACTGTATCTTTCCAATTGTTCTTTTTAAAAAGTCCCTTCGGCATGTTTACAATGTTGCATAATATGTTAAGAGTAGGAAGCAGAAAACTTTCCTTGTTTGTGAAGAAAATCTGTCACCTGAATGGCATGAGTAGCTCTTTCAGTTAACTGAGATTGCTTACTATGATGTTGGTTGTTTCAACTATAGGTTTATGCTGGTGCACTTCTGAGATCGGTTACAACAGTATTTATTCATTTGATCTAGATCCATCTTCTAGTTTTAGGAGAAAGGGGTAGCTCAAATGTATATATATAGGGGAGGATCCAATAGGAACACCCCTTAGAGTAAGAAATAAGAAGAATTATCATCATTCAGATCATGAAAATTGACGGCCCATATTTGTTTTTAAATTTTTTACCCAAATTGCACAATTAACTTTAAAAAATTTGCACAAAGGGTATTAGAGTCAAATTGTTTTAATATAATAATCATACCCTAGTTTAAGAGTTTTCCGCTCATCTAATTTCTTTTCTCCAATTTCTCATCCCGCTTATCTGCTCCTATTTCTCACTAGCGGTTTCGGATTCATCAACTGCAAAAACTTTCGACAACCTAAGTTCGATATATCAGACTAGGGCATGAAGATTAATCGGTAAAAAGCAACGAATTCCAAACCACCATTCCTCGTCCCTTTCATCTGGAACGCACGAAGAAGTTTCAAAATTAATTGGTGAGTTTTTAACTTTCAGTCGAATTCTAAAACGACGATTTCTTTATTTTTTCACATATTATGAAATACAAAATACAATTAGTGTTTTTGCACTGTTAGAATGTATCTTTGCCAGAAACAATTAGGGTTTTCGCAGATGATGAAATTCTTGGCAAATGTATATTGATTAATGTTGAATTGGGTTTTGGGTTCTAGAAACGCAAAATTCTGCACAATTACGGATTTGCAAATGCACTTTTAAGTCAAAAATTATGAACTATTCTTTGATTTAAGGTCTAGAATGTAGTTATTTTTATAAATACTAAATTATGCACAATTATGGATATACAAATGCACGTTTAAGACAAAAATTATGAACTATTCTTTAATTTAGTGTGTATCATGTTTTGTAGCACGTTTTTACCTTTTTTTTCTTGCACCATTACACAACTGCTATTATTTGTGCCTTTTTTGTGATCCATAAATTGGCACAGTTATGGAAAAACAATTGCACGTTTAAGAACAATATTATGCACTATTCATTGATTTTCTTAATTATAATCTTGTTGTTTCTTTAAGAAATAACATAAATATGCACAATTACGGAAAAACAACTGCACGTTTAAGGATAATCTTATGCACTATTCATTGAGTTTTTGAAGGCAATATTTGACTAGTGTTTTACATAATATTTCGAGGAAATTATTATGCAGATCTCCTCGTAGACAAATAGAATTTACTAAAGAATGTGGCTGCCAGAAATGCAAATAACCAATAAAACAAATGTTGAGAGTAGTTGGTCGTTTGGTCAGAAAAATTGGATAGTATGTTGGATTTTTGAATTATATTGATTAAGTTCTCAATATTAGGCTATATAATTGATGTTGTTTATGAACCAATATTTTTCTGAGGTGATACATCAACAATTTTGTTAGTTTAAAACTATTTATTTTGCGCATTGTAAAAAATAATATTTGAACACACTAGCATTACGGGAAATACTAGCTTCTTATGTCAGTAAGAAAACTAGAAAATAATCGTGCATATTATTTTGTATAATAGTGCATATTATTTTGTGAAACAATGCGTAATTTTATCTTTAAACATACATAAATCGAATATCATAAAAAATGAAAGCTTAATGAATCTGGAATTAAAAATTAAAAAAAAACGAAATGATAGAAATTAATATAAATAATAAAACTAATAAATCTGAAATTTAATATATAATTTTTAATTGTTGTACAAATGGTTTTGTATAAATGAGTAGGTGAGAAATAAATTAGATAATTCAAGTTTACCTAAAAGTCCTTTGTGCAAATTATTAACATTAAAGTTGCAAAACAGTTACTTTAATGAAACTGTTGGTCCTGAAATTAAACGTTCAGGTGTAGAGGGGGGGTGAATACACCTGAAAACAATTTCTCAACTTAAAACGCGAACAGTCATTTTCAGGAGGATGTCGTACTGAACAAGTTCAGTAGACCAAATAAGCTGTTCTGAATCGCGTGGCGAGTGGACCGACTTCACCGAGGCACGCTGGGCGACTAAGGTCAGAATTCAGTACCGTTCAGCTGAATTTCAGTATAGTGCGGAAATGTGTAGGCCCAAATTCAGTTGAGTTAGAAAATATTTTTAACAAAACAGTTTCAGTATATTAGTGCTTTCTGTTAAACTTTGCTGAAACTTAGTTGTATGATTTGAAAGATATTTTCAGTATGAGCAGTAATCAATGCAACAGTAAAAACACATAACACAATCAATTTTAAAGTGGTTCGGATCCAACAATCCTACGTCCACTGTCCCGAAAAGATCAAAATGCTATTTTATTATACTGAGTTCGTCTCAGTCGGTTTGTGTACTGGACAAACACTGGTCTTGAGATTTATAATGAGCAAGTCTCAGTTTACAAGATATCAAACTAAAGTGTTTGACAAACTCTCCAACTATGAAGGAGTCATTTACAATAAGGATCAGTTCAAAGATGAACTCCTTCGTTCTAAGCTATAGATATAATCTGCTGAGCTTAGGTTAGAGGGAAAGGGAACGAGAAAGTGGCTTCTAGAGCGACGAACGGTTAAGTATAGACTTTAGGTTCGTATTTAGTCGCTTGGATACTAGAGGCTTTATGATCTGATTAAGCTTGGTTCCCTATGAGCAAGTATGTCGTCTTTCGCTGGAGATTATTCAGCATAAAACCGGTTTTCCAACCGAGACGTTTCATAGGGCCTACACTTCCGCACACAACTCTAATACTGAACAGTTGTTCGACTGACATAAGTCAGTAGAACTGAACTCAGTACGCGATCTGAAAGCATATTTGGCTCTAACTTAATTCAGTAGCACACTCAGCTAGAGCTGACTTTCGCGTTTGAGAAAAAAAAAATTGTATTCAGGTGTATTCACCCCCCTCCCCCCTCCCAACCTGAAGCACGTCTCAGGACCAAGATAATAACTTTGGGCCTGAAAAAAAAAATTGAGATTATTATTTAAAGGAATATTATCTTAGTCCATTGACCCAAGTCAGGAAAAAATTATTGTCTAAGCGAGAATATTACTCTATCAAATACTATTTTATCGAGATTTAGGGTGTGTTTGTAAGAGCTTATTTTAAGCACTTATCTGTCTTTTGACCGCATAAGCAGTTTTTTAATATTTGCAAAATCTATTTTCTGTGTTTGCTTCTCTAAAATTAAGCAGCTAAACTGCTTAATTAAGCAGTTTCTTTTAAGCATCGATTAAGATGCTTTTAGTGCTTAAAAATACCATAATTTTCGGATTTACTAAAAATATCTATTTTTCAAAATCAATTCCAAAAACTCCATATTTTTGCTTAAAAGTAATTATTTTCAACTTTAAGCAAAAGTAGATAAGAAACGTTTATAATAAGCAGTTGCAAAGACACCCTTACTTGTAGTGTAATATTGTAACTGAATAATGAAAGAAGTATATATTACGAGTTGGGTCATAGATTATTTTAATGGACGTGTGGGTTTATTGTGTGCTTAGATCTTCATCTTATTGATATTTTACATTTAGGCCCCCTTAAATTGGAAAATAAATTAGTGGACTTCGTAGTGAACTCATATGATGCATTGATGTGTGTTTATTTTCTTGTTAATTGGTATTTATAATGGTAAATTAACCCCAAACGTCTCAAAATTATTAGCGATTGGTCCAATTGGTTTCTAATATTTTATTTTTAGTAAATTGATCTTCAAACAACGTTTTATTGAAGGAATTGGTTCTTACGTTAACTTATCGACAGCCAATGAACTTTTACAAAATAATAAAAGGATTTTTTGGAATAAATTTTAATATGATCAATTTGGCCAGTTTCAAAATTTTGAAGGACCAATTTTACCATTTTTTAAAATAAAAACTAATTAAGAAAATAGAACATTGAATTAATTACAAAAAAATTGGTGAAATTATTTTTAACAAACTAGTGAAATTATCTCTAAAAATATCCTTATATTTTTAATTAATTATCTCAGTTTTTTTAAATGATGAAATTATATCCAAAAACATCCTTTATTCTTTTATTTAAAAAATTGGTGAAATTTTTTTCAAGAAACTAGTAAAATTCTCTTCAAAGATATTCTCTTATTTTTAATTCATTGTTCTAATTATTTATTTTTCCCCAAAAATAATGAAATTATTTTCAAAAAATGCAAAATTACTCCAAAAATCCTCTTATTTTACTATTATTATTTTTTTTTTGAAAAATGACAAAATTGGTTCTAAAGAATTTGAAAATTGACCGAATTTGTCCCAATAAAACTAATTTCGAAAACCCCTTTTATTTTATTATTTTTTTTAAAAATTCGTTGAATAACAGTTGACCATAAAGTTAATGGAAGGACAAATTGTGACAACTAAACATAATTAGGAATCCATTAACAAAAAACAAAGATTATGACCAATTCGGCCATATGACGCCGATTAGGCTTTTTATATTTAGACCCCAAAAATTTGGAAAAATAGAACTAGTGGGCCAAAGTTTTTTAGTGGGCATTATAGACTAAGGGGGTGTTTGCAAACAATTAAATTTTTGAATTTATGACTTAATTTAAGGAAAAGTTGATTTTAAGTGTTTTCAACAACTTAAATTCTTCAAAATTCTCTACATTTAAGTTGAATAAGTTGAAGTTGGTTAAGTTGGTTTTAACCAACTTCTCCAACTTAATAGCATATTTGTAATTTCGGATAAGTTATGATTTGACATCTTACTTATAAATCTCAAAATAAGCTACTACAACATAAATTTTGCAAATACTAGTTTTTCAACTTTTTCTTCTTTTAAGCAGTTTTTGCAAACACACCCCAAAATTCTCTAATAAGCCACTTTTACCAACTTCTCCTTAATTTAAGCATTTAAAAAAAGTTTAAGCTATTGCAAACACTCGCTAAGACTAGTGAACCGAAAAAGAATTTCGGCCCCCTAGGCTGAAAGAATATTAATCCGTGTGTTCTTTATTCATGGAATACGTATATATAACCTTACAACATTTAGATAATCTCTATCTATATGAAGTTACCATATTGACCTATTCATAAGGTAACTATCTAACCAATTGATTGTATATTAAAATACAATATACAAGATAATATTATTAGTTCTATCATACCCCCGCAGTCGAAGCGGGAGGTGGACGAACACTGAGACTGTCCCGAAAATCGTCGAAAAGAACTCGAGGGAGGCCCTTTGTAAAGATATCTGCAATTTGGTAGCGAGACGGAACATGATGAACCTTTACATGTTCTCGTGCAACACGTTCTCAAACAAAATGGATATCCATTTCAATATGTTTTGTCCGTTGATGCTGAACTGGATTTCCCGAGAGATATATTGCACTAACATTATCACAATAAACCAAAGTAGCTTTAGGAAGAGGGCAATGGAGTTCAACAAGAAGATTTCGAATCCAACAAGCTTCGGAAACCACATTTGCTACTCCTCGATATTCGGCTTCTGCACTAGATCGAGATAGCGTAGGTTGGCGTTTAGAGGACCAAGAAATGAGATTGTCACCAAGATAAACACAATACCCAGATGTCGATCGTCTTGTATATGGACAGCCACCCCCTAATCGGCGTCCGTGTATGACACAAGATTAGAGGTCGTAGACTTAGAAAGAAAAAGACCAAAATCAATTGTTCCTTGAATATACCGAATGATGCATTTCAAGGCTTGCAAATGATGCATCTTTGGTGCATGCATGTGAAGATATATTTGTTGAACCGCATACGCTATGTCTGGTCTAGTAAAAGTGAGATATTGAAGAGCACCGGCAAGACTCCGATAGTTGGTAGGATCGGAGACGGGTGTACCTGAAGAGCTGCTTAATTTTGTTGCGGTATCAACTGGGGTACCCGATGGCTTGCATGAAGACATTCCAGCCTTTTCAATTATTTCTAAGGCATATTATTTTTTATGAAGAAAAAGGCCATTGTCAACATTCTTGACAGCAATTCCGAGAAAATAATGTAGAGTACCTAAATCCTTCATGGCAAACTCCGATGACAAAAAAGACATTATAGATTGACGAAGTGAATCGAAAGATGCGGTGAGTATAATATCATCAACATAAAGCAATATATATGCCATATCATTTCCACGACAGTACACAAATAAGGAATGATCATATTTGCTGTGAGAGAAACCAATTGTGGAGACATAATTAGCAAACCTATTGTACCATGCTCTCGGCGCTTGTTTGAGACCGTATAGAGATTTCTTTAGAAGACAAACATGGTCAGGTTTTGCTCGGTCTCTGAAGCCAATAGGTTGATGCATATATACTGTCTCAAAAAGATCACCGTGAAGAAAGGCATTCTTGACATCTAATTGATGTATTGACCATGATTTTGACAATGCCAAACTGATAACCTTTCGTATGGTCGCTGGCTTCACAACGGGACTGAATGTTTCATCACAATCTACGCCGACTTGTTGAGACCTGCCATCACCGACAAGACGAGCTTTGTATCGCTCAAAAGTACCATCAAACTTAGTTTTATGCCGAAATATCCACATACAACGAATTCATTAACACCAATTGGTCTAGGAACCAACTCCCACGTCTTATTCTGCATTAGGGCATCGAATTCATCATGCATGGCAAGTTTCCAATTGGGGTCAGATAAAATAGCTATCGGGTTTTTTTGGAATGGGAGATGTAAGGGTAGTAGCGGTTAAGCTCAAGATACGGCGAGGTTTGAGAATACCACGCATGCTTCGAGTAATGACAGACCGGGTAGGAGCTGGAGGGATCGTGGTATTGGAGGTAACCACGCAAGGTGAAGGTGTTCTAAGTTGAGAGGAAGTAAGATCAGAGGATGAAGATGTTTGTGGAGTGGAGGAGGTAGTATCCAAAGTAGGATTGGTGGAGGCAGTAGCTGAGGTAGGTTGTGATGCATGTATGATGTGATGTTAAATGGAGAGACTAAGACCATTATCTACAAAGTCATAGGAAGAGAGAGGTAACGGCGAGAATGAGGCAAATGGGAAGATAGATTCATCAAACACAACATAGCGAGAGAGGATGATCTTTCCAGTGGATATATCATAACATTTATATCCACGATGTTTGGAGGGGTATCCCAAGAAGACACAAGGTGTGGATCGATGTTGTAGTTTGTTCATTGTAGACAATGGTAGCAAAGGGTAGCAAAGACACCCAAAAACTCTAAGGTTAGTGAAAATAGGCTGCCTCTTATATAAGAAATGAGTTGGAGAAAGATTTGATAAGACTTTGCTCGGAAGTATGTTAAGAAGATAAGTGGTCATTTGAAGAGCATGATGCCAAAATGAAGGAGGTATAGAAGCATGAGCGAGTAAGGTTCGAATGATATTATTAATAGAACGGATCTTTCTTTCGGCTTTGCCATTTTGCGAGGAAGTGTATGGACAAGAGAACAGAAATGTCATTCCCTTATCTTCACAATTTTTTTGAAAATTGGCATTATTGAACCCCCCCTCTCCCCCCAATTGTCGCATTGAAGACTTTTTATGTTAAGGTCAAATTGTGTGTGAATGTATGAAGTAAATGATAGAAAGCAAGAAAATATTTGGGATTTATTACCAACGGGAAAAGTCCACAAGAAATTTGAAAAATCATCCAAAAATACGACAAAAATACGACATAATACATAAATGATAAGACATGAGATGTCCATACATCAATATGAACTATTTCAAAAGGTTGTGTCGTGTGTGTAGTAGAGGAAGAGAACGGCAAACGAACATGTTTGCCCAACATACAAGAACGACACACCGATGATAATTCGCCAATGGTGGAGATCGACTTATTTCTGCGAAGAGATTGAAGGATATTGGGGCCCGAATGTCCCAAGCGGTCATGCCAAACATTTGAAGTAATAGCAGCAAAAGTAGATGGGGTGAAGGCTGAATTTTGGGTAAGAGCATTAGCTATTGGATAGAGGTCACCCGTGCTATTACATCGCATTAGCTGCGTCCCCGTCGGAAAATCCTTCACAGTGAAACCAAACGGATCAAACTCAAGAGAAACACTATTATCAATTGAGAACCTACGGACGGATATAAGGTTTTTAATAAGTTTCGGAGCATGAAGAACATTATTTAAGGCAAATGGAGGATGGGGTGGAGAGAGCTTGCTGTTACCAACCCCATGTATAGGAATGACTTGTCCACTTCCAACAATTATTTTTTGAGAGTTACCAATATGAGAATAAGACGTAAGAGTACCTGGAGTTGCAGTCACCATGGTGGATATGTTGGTGCGCGTTGCTGCGAAAATTGTTGTTGTCCGCTGCCATGAGGGTGTGGATGATGCCCTCGCCCACGACCCCGTCCACCATACTTTGATCGATTATTGTAATTGCCACGTCCACGCTTTGATGCAGATGAATGAGTGGAATGATTATTTTCTGAATTTGAGGCAGAGGAGGTGGAAGAGACAGATAACACAGTGTTGACTGCGGCTGCTGCGGCGGAAGATTGTTTGGATTTACGGGTTTCTTCGAGAATAAGTCGCGATCGGGCCTCAAAATGGAGGTAGGGGATCACTCTGTTGAATGAATGTGGCTACACCATCATAGTTGTCATTCAATCCGGCAATTAACTGAAGAACCAATGGATGATTAGAGACTGGAGAGCCGACATTGCTAAGTTGGTCGGCTAGCATCTTGAGTTCTTGGCAATAAGCAGAGATTGATGAAAAATTATCTAAACGAACTTGAGTGAACTGATTCTCCAGATACACCGCTCGAGAATTTTTGTTGTCCTGAAAAATACTTTGCAAACGTTCCCATGCCTTTTGAGCAGTGAAGTCAGGTTCTAAGATAGTATGTAGAAGGTCATTTGAGATAGTACCGTAAATCCACTGAAGAACAATAGCATCGAGACGAGACCAGAGTTCTTTATCAACTGGAGTAGTCGCGGTGGTAGTGGCAGGAGGAAGAATGTGATCGATAACCTTATATGCACGGCAGTGGATTTTGAATAATTCGGCCCAAGAAGAGTAATGTCCTTTCTCCATTTCAAGGGTAATAGAGATGAAATTATTGACGTTATTAACGGCAAGAGCGGGGTGAAAGTCAGATTTATTATCGGCCATGAGGTATGGAGGAAGGCGGATGTGATTTAAGGAAGTAGAAGAAAATTATAGAATAAACAAGAAGAGAGGCTCTGATACCATGAAAGAATATTAATCCGTGTGTTCTTTATTCATGGAATACGTATATATAGCCTTACAACATTTAGATAATCTCTATCTATATGAAGTTACCATATTGACCTATTCATAAGGTAACTATCTAACCAATTGATTGTATATTAAAATACAATATACAAGATAATATTATTAGTTCTATCATAGGCCATCGTCCAGGTTGGACCCCCTATTGGCCGGCCCTTAAGCACATTGTCCAAATCAATTTCGTGAGCACGTGTGTTTCCATGCATATGCGTTTCGTTTTCAGAACCATCAATGTTGAACGAATTGGGAATCATTTTCGGTTCAAGTTTAGATTGATATCTATAGAACAAATCTAATTAGATGAAGCAATCGAAAGGGCTAAACATTCAAACGCGAAGTTCAAATTAGATGACAACTTATAATCATCACACTTTTATTTAATACTGCAGTCAGCCACGATGCTTCTTCTTGACCTCTGCCACTGGAACTTTGATCTTCTGCAGAATAGATACTACTTCCATCATGTTAATTCGTTCCTGGGCTGAAATGGATAAACATTTCATTGCCAACTCCAAAATAGATGACACTGATTGCAACTTTGCAGCAAAATGATCATCTTCATCTTCGCTTGATATCAATTCAGGTGCAACAACTTCCATTGTTCTATTTTCTTGTAATGCTTTTTCCACCCACACCTTTATGCTCAGATTTGCATCGAACATGTCATCTGTCGGTCTTTTACTCGTAAACATCTCCAACAACAATATCCCATAGCTGTATACATCCCCACTCGTCGATATCCTTCCTTCTCCTAACTCTGCACGTGTTGAACAAAGGGTCAATTTTTTAAAGCTGAGGAAACTAACAGATTATATTGTGAGATGTTGAATACTATACACTACCTGGTGCTGCATAACCGATAGTTGCCATGCTTCTAGTCTGAACTTCATCCTCGTCAATGTTGAAGAGCTTGGCAATACCAAAATCGCCAACACGTGCAGTCATATCTGCATCCAGCAACACATTGCTTGGCTTTATATCACAGTGAACAACTGTGTTTGTATGAGCGTGATGAAGATACTCCAAGCCTAATGCAACGTCTATTGCTATCTTCAGTCTTTCCAATAGATCCAGATAATATTTATCTGAATGCAACCATTTATCAAGACTTCCATTTGGCATGTAAGGTAGAATCAAGGCTTTAAATTCGGTGTTACTGCAACAACCGATTACCTTGAGTAGATTTCTGTGTCTAATGGTGCTAAGGATTTGGCTTTCAGTTTCAAAGATCTTGGTAGCTCCTTCTACTTGCAAGTTGAAGACTTTGACTGCAACATCACCGTCTGGAAGTGTTGCTCGGTAAACTGAACCAATGCTCCCTTTTCCAAGAAGGTTTACATCACTGAATGAACTCGTACCTTGCTGGAGTTCTCTCTCTGAAAATTTCTTCCAACCATAACCTGTTGGAACTTCATCTGCAGGTGGTATATTTTTCTGTCTGCGTCTCCTAATGAGGACAATTATGCCGGCCACCAGAATCATAAATGTAACAAAAGGAGGTAGAACATATTTCAGTACTAGAGAAACGGTCTTTGATGTTGATCTTCTACTATACTTACATGCTCTCACTTGAAATCTTGATGTGCCACACAAGCCCGAGTTGTGGAGAAATGACTGAGCATTAAATCTAGTGAAACAACCTTTATCTGGGATTTCGCCTTCCAAGTGGTTGAAAGACGCATTAAACTGCTGAAGATCAAGCTTTTCCAGTGACGGTGGTATAAAACCAGAAAGATCATTATTGGATAGATCCAATACACTTAAGCCTTTGACCTCCCCTAAAGATTGGGGAATGGATCCATTAAACTTATTATTTGATAAAGATAAGAATTCAAGGGATTTCCAGCCATCAATTGAGTTGGGAATTTTTCCAGAAAAATTGTTATGGGATAAGTCTAGCTGGTTGACAGCCGTCAAGCTTCCAATCTGATAAGGGAGTTGACCACTCAAGTAGTTTGACGACAAGTTGAGAAATGTGAGGTCTACAAGATTGAAGAACTTGGAAGGAAGAGTGGAGTTCAACTTGTTTGAATCAAATGCAACTTCTTTTAGGGATTTCATTTCTCCCAAACATTCAGGTATTGAACTTGTTAACATATTAACACTTAAGTCCAAGTACCCCAGTTTACTCATTAGGCAAAGATCATGCGGAATATTTCCAGTCAGATGGTTATCATAAAGTTTTAACTCCACGAGTTGCTTCAGCTCTCCCATTGTTGTCGGGATGAATTCCGTGAGTTGATTCTCAGACAAATCGAGTCTCTGCAAACTGCTTAAGTTTCCAATATTAGAAGGAATAACACCTCTAATGCTGCATTTAGATGCTAAAAACTCGACAAGTGAGGCAGATAAATTCCCAATGGAAGTTGGGAGGACACCATTCAAAAGAGGATTGTCAGATATCTGCAGGACCTCCAAGTCTCGACATTCCGTTAATGAAGACAGAAATCTCAGTTCCTGAGTCGGAGATTCTGCTCCACTCAAATTATTTTCCCAAAGCCGAAGTTTTTGTAGGAGTCTTAAATTACCAAAGTCGGGAATGAAACCAGTGAATGCGTTTCTGTTCAGTTCCAACAGAGTAAGTTGAGAAGCATTCGTAATAGATGTTGGAATTTCGCCGCTGAGTTTATTGAAATGCAAAATAAGCACTTCGAGATTTGGAAGTGAGAGGCCCATGGTTGGAGGAAGAGTACCGGAAAACTGATTCTGTTGTAGACCTAACTTTTTCAATGTTGAGATATTGAATATGGAAGATGGAATGGAGCCGTTCAAGAAATCATTATAGGGCGCTCCGAAAACCTCAAGGCTTGCTAGATTACCAAGCTCTTCCGGCAACTCACCTATCATCATTTACTATGTATGCTTCAGCTTACTTCATTCAGAATATATTATTAGCAATTAGCAATTTTAAGATCGATGACTAAAATTAACTATCCAGTGTAATTATGGACAAGAGTGGTTAATATAGAGTAATTAAGCTGCATATGATTAAAAATAAATATAAGAAAAAAAATTAATGCCGACGTACCTCTCAACTTATTAGAAGCAAAATGAAACACTACTAGAGAAGTTAGGTTCCCAACTTGCTTTGGTATGGGACCTGAGTGGTACATTACATGCGATAGACAATTAGTGAGTTATAGTACTGAAAATTATGTCGAAAAGTTATAAGCATTATATAGATGATTATTAATTCTTGGGTTAATTGTATTAAACCCCCTCAACTATTGAGCTTTTTCGGTTTACCCACGAACTATGAAATTTTGCATCATACACCCTGAACTATTTAATTCGTTTCAGGTAGCAACAATCCGGCTAATGTTCCGACCACACATATAGGTTGGGAGGGTAGTTGCGTCCAAGATTAATAGCTTAATACAATCTGCCCCCTGAACTATGACTTTTTGTGCCGAGTTCCACCACGAACTATTGAATTTACATCAAGTTCCCCCCTAAAAACCCCAAAAAAAAGGTGTACAATCTTATCAAGTTTTCCACTTGCAAAGCTTGTCAAGTTTAACAACTAACTACATCATAGTTTGCAATTCAGCCAGTTAAGAAACACATGAAGAAAATTCCACAAAAATCAAATCCGACTTCATATTAGAATTTACCAAGAACCACATTTCACAATAATAAAAAACTAGAGTTCTTGAGCAAAAAAAGGTCAGAAAACAACATTCTGGTAATTTTCGTTTTGAGCAAAAAAGGTCAGAGTTTGACAAAACATGTAATTCAGTCTTCATTGAATCTACCGGCCATGAAGGATTAGTACTTATATTGAGGTGATATTTTTTTGCAATCCAAGTTGAAGTAGCAGCTTTGACCTTTCTAGACCTACTGCATGTGTGAGGATCAAAGAAAGTCTTGATTTGCAGTGTTGTGTACTTGTTGTCTAGGTAAGGCGTAGCAAAAATTTGCCAATGATAACGTCCTTGTTTGCATTTAACTTGAATCCTATCCCTATCATTCTTAGTGAAAACAATGTCCCTCGAATGAATGATTGAGTGTTGCCTAACAGCATCTCTAAAAATTGAGACACTCTCAAAACACATTCCCTTTTTAAACTTTGGTTTATCCATATCAACTCTAGGATTGAAAACGGGATTTCCTTGATAGAACTGAACAGTGACACACTCTTCTGGCTCATTAGTTGTTCAAGTGAAAGAAGTAAATATTGTTTCATTTAAACCCATTGCTCTCATATCTACTCCACCACCATCACCTACGACATCCTCACCTTCACTCCCAACACCATCGCTATCTACCAGATTGTCAGAGTGATTAGAATTATCACCTATAGATTGAATATCAGAGCCATCAGTTTCCCTATCATCCACCAAACCATCACAATCATACTCTAATTCATTTTCATCAAGCTCTTCTCCATCAAGCCATGTTTCATCAAACAATTCTTCATCGTGCTCATATTCATCAATCTCTGCCTCATTATTTGCATTCATCTTGCATGCTAAATAAGCAATAAAATATAATAAGAAAAATATTTACATTCTCTAGAAATAACATAATTTTACTACTTCAATCTTTTAGCAAAACAAGCACACATGCACAAACAAATAAAAGTAATAGAATCTAGAAGTAACAGAATCTAGAAGACAATTGCAATTGAGTACTCAAAAATAAAATATGATCACTACTTCTAGTTACTGAATAGAAGAATGCAAATACATTCATGTACTTCATTACCTTGAAATCATCAATCAAAAATTAAAACAATGAAATCCGATTTTCATATAAACACATTCGCGTAAGCATGCAGAGAAATCAAAAGAATGCAATTACAAACCCAAAAATCAAAACAATAATTTCATATTGGGATTTAGTTCAACTAACCGTAGTGCAACGAACAGAGAGAAGACACAAACGGGAGAGAAAACGCAGGAGAGAGAGGATAGTTGGAAGTGGAAGAGTGATAAGAAAATAAGCCCTAGAAAATTCTTGTAGCAGACGGAGAGAAGCCAAAGGAAGAGAAAACCGGGAGAGAGGAAGTTGGAAGCGGGAGAATGAAGGGGAAAAATGCCCTAGAAATTTCTTTATATTTTTTTTTCTTCAATTATTTAAGAATTTTACAAATATACCCTTAAGTGCACACGTCATTCCGGAGTATTGGCCGGATTGTTGCTACTCAAACGAATTAAATAGTTCAAGGTGTATGATGCAAAATTTCATAATTCGGGGGGTAAACTGAAAAATTTCAATAGTTGAGGGGGTTTAATACAATTAACCCTTAATTCTTAATCAAAATAAAGTCTTCCTTTTGTACCTGTCAAGTTGTTATCAGAAAGTACTAGAATCTGCAATGAAGTGAGATACCCGATTTCCTTTGGTATAGTACCTGTAAATTTATTGTAACATAACAAACAAAGTTGTGTCTTTAAGAATATTCCTATGACATATATACTCCCTCCGTCTCACATTTCTTGTCCCCAAACTTTCCGACACGCGATATAAAAAGAGTTTTTGGTTGTGAATAAAGATGGTAGAAGTGCGTAATAATTTGGTATTTTAGGAAATGAAACAACAATTGTGGAACGTCTCGAAAAGGAATGAGTTATAAAAACAAATTGACGTTTGAAAAATTATAAAAGAGAGATGTAGGTAAGCCGTTAAAATACCTGTGAAGTTGTTTGAGTTGAGATACAACTCTTTAAGCTTGGATAAACTGTAGAAATCTGGGATATTTCCGGACAGATAGTTGGTGTCGAGGTCCACGTATTCCAGAGGAGAAATATTGAAAATAGAAGATGGAAGATTTCCTGATACATGGAAAATAGGAAATTTAAGAGTAATTATAGATAATTCAATAATTTACAAATCGCAAAAACTTTGGTGCAACCGGTTGCAGGTGCAACCGGCTGCACCCATGTAAATAGAATAATAATATAGAAGTTCACATAAGCGCTCCTGTAGCGCAGGTGGTGAGTTGCTGGGCTCTCACCCGAGAGACCCGGGTTCGAGACCCAGCAACAGCATTTTCCTTTTTTTTATTTTTAACATTAAAAATTTAATTTTTTATTTAAAAAAAATTAATGTATGACACAAAGAATATTAATATGTAATATTAAAATTTTTTCTTCTTAAAAATATAATATTTTTTTAAAAAAATTATAATTATATAAACAACTATAATATGACACGAAAAATAATAAATTTAATTTCTTATTTTTAAAAAAATTAATATATGACACAAATAATATTAATATGTATATTAAAAAATTTTCTTGTTAAAAAAGTATAGTAATATTTAAAAAAAATATATAATTGTATAAATAACTACAATATGAGACGAAAATAATAATTTTAATTTCTTATTTTAAGAAATTTAATATATGACACAAAGCATATTAAAAAATATAATATTTTTAAAAAAATTATAATTGTATGAACAACTACAATATGACACGAAAAATAATAAATTTAATTTCTTATTTTTTTAAAAAAAATATATGACACAAAGAATATTAATATATATATTAAAAATTTTAACCGGAGAAAAAAATAGGGTTTAGACTTCCCTCTAGGATACACTAAAAACAAGAAAAATACGTAGCGGTTCCACGACTAAAAGGGTTTGGAAATGCTAGCGTTCGAGAAGGAACGCTAGCTTTTTTCCAAACCATTTAAAAATGCGAGTGTTCCGAAGGAACGCGAGCATTTTTAACCGGAGAAAAAAGTAGGGTTTAGACTTCCCTGCAGGGTACGGTAAAAACAAGGAAAAATATTATTGCTCAATACGAATGATACTTTTCTTTAGGCAAAATGATACTTTTATTTACAACATGTGATACTATTACTCAATAGGAATGATACTTTTCTTTAGGAAGAATGATACTTTTGTTAACAACATGTGATACTATTGCTCAATAAGAATGATACTTTTCTTAAAGAAGAATTATACTTTTCTTAAGAAAGAATGATACTTTTCTTAAGGAAGAATGATACTTTTCTTAAGAAGAATGATACTTTGTTAACAACATGTGATATTATTGCTCAATAAGAATGATACTTTTCTTAATGAAGAATGATACTTTTCTTAAGGAAGATTGATACTTTTCTTAAAAAAGAATGATACTTTTTTTAACAACATGTGATATTATTGCTCAATAAAAATGATACTTTTTTTAAGGAAGAATGATACATTACTCAATAAGAATGATACTTTTCTTAATGAAGAATACACTTTTCTTAAGGAAGAATGATACTTTTGTTAACAACATGTGATTCTATTGCTCAATAAAATGATATTTTTCTTAATAAATTAATAAAATTATTATTAAAAAAAGTGCTACGTAAAAAAAATTAAAAAAATAAAATAAAATGTATTATTAAAAAATGTATCACTTTTTTAAATCAATTAAATGAAAATGAAGGAAAAGAAAAAAAAATAAAAGGAAAAGGAAAAGGAAAAGGAAAAAAAAAAGAATGATATTTTTCTTAGGAAATTAAAAAAATTATTATTAAAAAAAAGTGTTACATAAAAAAAATTTTAAAAATAAAATAAAATGTATTATTAAAAAAATGTATCACTTTTTAAATTAATGTATCAATTTAAATGAAAATGAAGGAAAATAAAAAAAATAAAATGAAAAGAAAAGAAAGGAATGAAAAAAAAGGAAAAAAATAAAATTAAAAAGAAAGGAAAAGAAAAGAAAAAAAATAAATGAAAAGAAAGGCAAAGGAAAAAAGTAGGGTTTAGACTTCCCCTAGATGCAGTAAAAATATGTGATCTTATTGCTCAATAAGAATGATACTTTTCTTAAGTAAAAATGGCACTTTTGTTAACAATATGTGATCTTATGCTTCAATAAGAATGATACTTTTCTTAGGGAAGAATTGATACTTTTGTTAACAACATGTGATACTTATTGCTTCAATAAGAATGATACTTTTCTTAAGGAAGAATGATACTTTTCTTAAAAGCGAGAATAATACTTTTTCTTAAGGAGAAATGATACTTTTTAATTGGTTGGAATAAAAAAATCACTTATTATAAACAAAAAATTATCATTTTTGTTAAATTAATATATCAATTAAAATGAAAAAAGGGACAAACTTGATTTGAAAAAAATATGAATTGGTTGGAATAAAAATATTATTTATTTAAAATAAATTTATCACTTTTTTAAATTAATATATCAATTAAAATGAAAAAAAAAATATTATCAAAAAAAAAGGGACAAACTTATTCTGAAAAAATAATTATAATAAAAATATGAATTATTATGAACAAATGTATCATTTTTTAAAATTAATATATCAATTAAAATAAAAAAACTCAAAATGACGCTGCTTGGACTCGAACCCGGGTTAATGGACTTTGAGCCTAGCAGCTTAGCCAACTGCACTACGTTACCATTGTTGAAATATTCCAAATTGTACATATTTAATTGTAATCGTCCGGTTGCACCTGCAACCGGATGTACAGCAGCCCAACTCTTTACAAATTATAGATAAAGAATATTGAATCAAAATTATCCTTTTCACTTTGTCTTTTCAGGAAAGTCAAAAGTTACATTTAATAATATATATACTCTCAGAATATAAAAAAATATATATGAATTTAAATTAATTCCACCTTCTTTATCAAAAGCTTCCGATGACATTAAAATTATTTACCAAGATGGGGCCTTAGTCATATAAATTGACTATTCTATAAAAGTGTGAATATAGTTTTATACATCCCTCTTTTAACTTTTTACTAAGTGTAAATAAAGACTAGTAATTAAGGAGAGGGGATTTACCTTGGAGATTGTTGGAATAAAGATATAGAGTTTTAAGCATGGTTAAATTCGCGATTTGAGTGGGTATGTTGCCATTGAATTGGTTGTCGGACAAACTCAAGTACTCCAGCTTTGCGCACTTGTACATTCCTCCCGGGATTTGGCCATCCAGTTGATTCTCCGTCAGATCGAGGAAACGGAGTTTGGGAGCATCACCACTGCATATATCATCTGGGAGCTCCCCCGACAGCTGATTAACGCTCATATCAATCTCTGCCAATATCGACATGTTGCTCAACACAACGCTCGGAATTGGACCACTAAATTTATTTCCTCCTAATTTTAGTGTTTCCAATGAAAGCAAATTCTGAATCTGCTCGGAAATATTTCCACCAAGAAGATTGTTTTCCATGTTCAGAGTCTGCAGCCTTGAAAGATTGAACAGAGGAAGCGGAATTCCTCCTGAGAAGTTGTTGTTGTTGAGATGAATATGTAGGAGTTGAGACAAGGCTCCCAACCACGACGGTATATCTCCGGTGAGGTTGTTAAATCCCACGTTTATCTCTCTCAAACGCCGTAGTTGAGAGAGCTGGGAGGGTAAATAGCCTGCGAAATTGTTGGAGCTGATGTCGAGAGATTGGAGAAAAGTTAAGTTTCCGAGATGTGGAGCGATGGTTCCTTGGAGGTCGAGGCTGGAGAGATTGAGGGCGGTGACTCGTTGGTGTTTGAGGCCGCAGAAGACACCGGTCCAGCGGCAAACAGAAACATTTGCCGACCAGTTGGTGGTAAGAACACCATTCGGGTCTGAGGTGATGCCATGTTTCAAGGCGAGGAGTGCGGATTGCTCAGTAGAGCTTGAATTGAAAAGTGTTAAGGATGAGGTGAGCGTGTGGCTGTTTAGTAACAAAAGCATTTGAGAGAGCAAGAAGAAGAAGCAGCAGCCAGAGAAACAAGTCTCCATTGTGCTTGAGTTTTTAGTGTAACGCTAGTAGGTATGCGTGAATATGCTGAAAATGATAATTAATTAACAAAGTTAAAGGGGAAAAAAGGAGGGGGCCGGGAGAGCCATCTTACTTTGTTAAAACATGCACTATTAGTGAAGGATAAAGAGACACCCACTAATCACTATCCTCGACCACTTTGGAGTAGATTGGCTCCACCACTTATGTTGAGTTGGTTGATATGATGTCCACAAACATACATGTTAAGGATGAGAGAGCACTACTGTTGGTGCAAGACTACATACCAAAGATTTAGCCGATGTTGATTAGTTGTCAGATCTTAAAATTTAAGGAGTGATGAATTTGTTCAATCGATAGCTATGGGCGGTATTATTTATCCTAAAATTGTTTCCACTTTTGTAGTGGCCCCTATTTGAAAAGTTTAGGAGCCACTGCCACTCTGTACTTTGAAGCTTAATATTCACTATAGAAATGTGATAATATTACATAGACTAATGCATTATCTTCACTGTGGATTTCCATTTTCCAGTTTCAGTGATAAAGTAGTATTTTGTTTTCACACTTATTTTGATATTTACTAAAACACATCATACTTTTCGACTGGAATCTAATATCCTTTGATTTTCTACCTTTTTTTTCTATTTATATTTTCTTTTTATTCTAGTCGTGGTGATGAAGTTAGAGTTTATGGGGCCTAATTGATAAAGAAAAATAATTTATTTAGTTTTTCCAATTTCTGTTTTACGCATTTGCAATCTATTTATTTGATTTCAATTCGATGGATGAATGTTCTTGTACACTATCAAAAAATGCATCATGTTGCTATCTCATAAGTTGACCAAACAAGGGTCAATAAAAAAGGAACAAATAAATTACTTTTTTTTTCCAATATTTATGTTGCTAAAAAAGAGCTCTCTTTTTTTGTGATACTGAAAACTTACCGCTCATTTTTTAAGTAAACATTAGAAAAGAAATTATCGCGTGTGTAATAGCCTACAAATTATAAAACAATGTATATCTAATCATATTAACATATGTGATTGAGTTACACCTAAAAATTTATCCGTTAATGAACGCATAGACTTTGATGTCAAACAATTATACTCCATATATATGTCACCTCCACAAATCATTTGGCGTATGGAATACATTATAATTAAATAATCAAATCAAAATCAATTATGATGGCCACATATGTCATATGTTAATACCTTATAAAATGTGATATACTGAGGGAGTATATTGTGTGACACACAAGTCTTTGTGGTTAATGAAAGTATAAAAAACTTACCAAACTACTTGAGATGCCAACGAAATAAGCCACGCGTCGAGAAAGCGGGCTGACTAGGCCATCTAAGTTGGTGGGCCTGAATTTTCCAGTTTTGTGCGAGACCGCTATTGCCCTGCAATCCGGGCAACTCATTTTGCAGAAACTGAAACGACAAGAAATTAAAGGCTTGGGCCAGAAATTAAAGAGAAAATAAAAGCAAATAGTTTTTAAGGCCATGAAATCATATTAGTTATTTTCAAGAATTTAAAATTTTATTTTTGAGTATCAATTCTGCTTGCTGTTAAGTTTATTTCTCAATCTGTAAGCAATTAATACTCCACATTATATAAAATTTAAATAATTCTGTGATAAGAGTATCCGATATGTATAGTTGGAGGCCCACCATGGGAAAAAAAAAATTAAATGCGTTTGAGATTTTAATGTATGTAACTTGAAATCTAAAGTAAAAAAGTATTCAATTTTTGCAATTTCTAACCAACAAATAACATATGAGGTTCTCCGGAAACTAACCATTGAAGTAATTTATTTGATTTGATGATTCCGTATTTTACGACTAGAAAATATGTCCCAACTATCCAAATTGATATTGATAAATTTTCGTAATGCAATAATAATTTGGAATACGCACGCGGATACTGGATACCTAAATCCCAATTAAATGTACACCTATATTGCACGGATACTCTGAAAAAATCCGCCGTACTGTGTCGGACACGTGTCGGACACGGACACGCCCGGACACGCATCCGATACGTGTCCGACATGGAAAAAATGTGTCCATAAATTAAAAATAAAAAATAAAACGGACACGTTTTCGGACCGGCGATTTATGTGTCCGACACGGAACGGACACGGCGATTTGTGTGTCCAACAGGTAACGGACACGTTTTTTTTTTTTTTTTATACGTGGAACCCGTAGCCGCTACCTTCGGTGCGCACTGGGTAAACTCCGCTCCTTGTGCAGTAGCCTGCAAACCACATAGGAGAGTTCAACCATCCTACGCTAACTATAGGTGACAGGCTCCACAAAGTTGCTTCCAGTAGGATTTGAACTCAGGACCTATCGGTCCCGGGCCTATCTACCTTCACCAACTTTGTCATCCCAAAGGGACAACAGACACGTTTTTTGATTTAGTCTTGTAGTGGACACGATTGAATAAGTCATGTATTTAGAAATTAGTAAAAATTAAATAAATTAAATAAGTAAAGGGACAGTGGAACACGTATATATAATTAGTAATAAGTAAATAAATATATAATTAAATATTAGTTACCTTACATTAGTAATAAGTAAATAAATATATAATTAAATAATTAAATATTATTTACCTTACTAATGTATTTAAATTATCTACTTATTTTAATATTTTACATTTTTATGCTATGGTTATCTACTTATAAATTATGACTATGTCGTTTGAGTTGATCATTTGAACTATGAGTTTGATATTGAAAAACTTGACTTGATCATTTTTAAATTTATATATATATATATTAATAATTTAATATTTTTTATATCAGCGTCCGTGTCGTGTTCTAAATTTTTCAAAAAATATCGTATTCCGTGTTCCGTGTCCGTGTCGTACCGTGTCCCGTGTCCGTGTCCGTGCAACCTAGATGTACACCCTCCGTCCTATAAAAAATATATATATATATTTTTTTTACTATCCCATAAAAAATATTCATTTTTAAAAAAATAAATAATATATGAATCAAAATTAAAGAGCCAAAAGTCAAACACCACAAACCATATGATACAAATTTCTTAATTTAAATACAAGTGAGTTAAATACTCCCTCCGTCCCGTTATTTGTGGCTCAATTGATTTCGGCACGAGAATTAAGAGATTAGATAATAAAGTATAAGAGAGAGAGTAGATGATAAAGTATGAGAGAGAAGATGAGTAAAATAATGAGAGAGTATGAGAGAAAGATGATAAAGTAGGAGAGAGAATGTAATAAAGTAGGAGAGATAAGATGATAGAATAGGAGTAATTTTTTATCAAATTAGAAAAGTGGACACAAATAATGGGACACCCCTTTTGGGAAAGTGAGCCACAAATAGCGGGACGGAGGGAGTAGCTATTTCAGTTTGACGCTTTACGACTGTCGGCGACTAGTTTACTCGAATGCCTAGTTCCTCAGTCTGAAATTGAGATGGAGTCCAAGCTTCCGATTGCGTGGGTTTTTATGACCTTATTGATGGCAAACGGAGTGACGTCGTGGACCGGCGAAATCCACGGCAGAGTGGTGTGTGATGTGTGCGCCGACGCCTCCATCGGCCCCGAAGATCACGTTTTAGCAGGCAAGACCGATTGCCCCATTTCAGATTATTTTCTAAATTGATTTCTGAATCTTGATTCTCCTTTTTTCTTCTTTTTTTTTATTTTTTTATTTTTATGTACTGGCGGTATTTGTTGGTGATTTGTCCCATTCATTTCAGTCTTCTAGATGGTTTTGCTAAAAGAAAATTTGTTAAGGGACAATGATTGAGTTCTTAGGAGCTAGTTATTATGTGTTGTTATTTGACAGTATTGGTCTTGATTGGATGAGAGAAATTCAGAATATGTTTGAATTAGGTTTCCACAGATGCAACTATCTGATTAACGTGTTTGATTTTGGTTTTCTTTGATGCAATTTTCTTCGCTTTCTAAAGAGTGATATGGAAATACATCAGATGCATTGTTCTTGAATTACTTTAACTGACTGCTGAACACTGAAATGAAAGGTTGAAGCCTTGAAGGGAATTGTTGTACATTAGGGATTTTGGATTCGAGGATCTAATTTTCAGAATCCAAAGTCTTGATTTCATGATAATTGAACAGTTACTTCCATGTCAAATGTGCATCTCTCATAATATTGATGATTTCATTTGGTTAATGTGTAGCGTGACTATTGATGAGGTCTTCTTCTGGTTGTTCTGAACATCATCCATAATATATTCAATATTCTTGTCAAGTGACTTGTCTCATAATCGCCTCCTTCGAGATGGATTAAGTTTACTTGTCAATTCAGCAAGATAAGAAACAAAATGATTATGACAGAGAGTTTTCTTCAGATGGATAGGAAACCAGTCAGGGTGTGTAAACTTTAGAAAAACAGTTGGGGTGGATAGGATATAATGGCATCATTCTTCGGATATAAACAGAGAGTATCGTGTAGTGCATGCCCTTCCATAAGTTCAGTTATATATCCAAAGGATATCATATACTATGATTAGCATATTCAATTTGGCAACTTGGAGGTTTAACTGCAATTTCAATTGGCAATGATGCTTGTTATTTACTTTCTGATATATGATGCTTGATCCACCCGGTTACTCTTTTAATGGTGAAGCAATCTTTAGTTCATTGCGTTTCTCTTACAGGTGCAGAGGTGGCTGTGCTTTGCATAACAAAGTCTGGTGATGTTCTAAACTATCAAGCGTTCACAAATTCAAATGGGATATACGCGGTGGCTGAGACAATGCCAGAGAGTGAACGATGGGATGCCTGCCTAGCGAGGCCGATCAGCAGTTTCCACAGCCATTGCACGCATCTGGGAGATGGAAGCGCTGGTGTCAAGTTCAGTTACAGCCACCCCTCTGGGTATTCTCACACTGTCAGGCCTTTCGTTTATCGTCCCACCACAGCTCCTGCATACTGCATGTAGTTGTTGCGAAAAGACGAAGATGAGTTTATATCCATGAACTATATACTTACGTATAATCAAATGCAGTGTGGTTTCACCGCCTTAATGTGCCTTAATATCTGGCATTATGCAAGCCCATTTGATAAAATCACACTTTCAAGGCACTAATGATTTTCTTAATTTCTTCACAATTCAGCACTCTTTTAACAATCCAAGAGTTTTGAAATTTAGACGGGCTAATGATTTTATACATTCACAATATACTTGTAAAAGACAATAAACATTATCATAATATTTACCTAGTCCACCAGTCAAAATCATGTTAACGGAATGAGATGACTGAGTAGGTGACTGTTTTTTGTGTTTGCAATAGAAATCTGCAAAAAATCTCTATATTTAAGTCGTTTAATCTGAAGTCGCATTTAAGTTGTTTAATCTGAAGTTGCTGATGTTAGTAAATAACAACTTCTACAAATTGTGACAATCTTATAAGGCAAATTGGACAGTTTAGTCCTCAAACTATAATTGTTTGGTCAATTTGGTCCCTCATTTATTTATTTATTTTAGTTAATTGGTTCTCAAATTATAAAATTTTGGATTAATTGGTTCTTCTGTTAAATTTTTTGTTAGTCAATAATTTTTAAAGGCATTTTCGGTATAATTTTATTAAGGACCAAAACATCTAATACTAAAAAATTGAGAATCAATTTGGCCAATTTTTTTTTTAAATAATTTAATTTGTTAAAAATAAAAAGATATTTTAGTTATTTTGATTTTTTTTAAGGACCAACTATATTAATTATAATATATTTGAGGATCACAATCACCAATTATAATATATTTGGGGATCATAATCCAAATTTTATTACTCCGTGACTAAATTTTTTCTTATATTACTATGAAAACGATGGATTAAAACATATAATATCTAAAAATTAAGGAACGAATCATATTAGAATGAAAACATGAATGGAAAATTTAGTATAGTTTTATTCATTGAGTTTCAAATATTCTACCTTTTAATCCCTCGTTATCATAGTAATATATTCGAAAAATTTGATCACGAAGCTCTAAAATTTGATAATTATGACCCCAAAATATATTATAATTGGCGGGATTGGTCCTCAACTTATTTAAAATTGGCGCATTTGGTCCTTGAAAAAATTAAAATGACTGAAATATCTTTTGATTTTTGATAATTTTTTACAAAAAAGGGAAAAATGGCAAAATTGGTCACCAGTCTTTCAATATTGAATGTTTTGGTCATTAATAAAATTATATAAAAAATGCCCTTTAAAAATCGTTGAATAACGGTTGACTAACAAAAAATTTAATAGAAGAACCAATTCATCCGAAATTCTATAGTTTGGGGATCAATTAACTAAAATAAATAAATAAGGGACTAAATTAGCTAAATAGTCATAGTTTGGGGACTAAACTGTCCAATTTGCCATCTTATAAATATTTGTAAGCTGTAAATTTTTACATTTTTCTCCCCATTACTAATTCATATGTAAGTATTTATATATTAAAAATTCCCTACATTTACGTTAGTTATCTATATGTAAATACTTTTTTTATATAAATATTAGTTTATATAGTAATTAATTTTTAAATATTAATAAAACATAAACTTTCAAACACCTAAAATAAAATGGTAAGTTTTACTAAATAGTGCACCTTAAATTAAATAAAAGATGAAACTCATATAAATCATGTATTAAGCTTAAAATAAATAAAAAATATAATAATATGATTATGTTAGGAGTGAAATAAACTTTATCATCTTCTCCTTAATATAAGCACTTAAAAAAAATTAAATTATTGCAATCTACCCATTAGTGATGATCTGATGGGTATAGTTTGTAATATTTGATCCAAAATTGTAATCTATTGATTGAACAAAAAAAAATGAAATTTACACATTCTATTATTCGTAGTAATTTATTTTAAACAAACATCAATAGTGTTTAATTTTTTTAATATAGTTATTTTGTTAAATTTTTTAAATAGTTATTGATTACAGTGCGAAAACATCGAATAAAAAAAGATTAGACCGAAGCTTGAAATGGCCCGAGGATCAATTCGCTTAAGGGGACATATACCGACAAAATTTAAATCAGACCCGGCCCATAAAGTTTTGATGTGATTCGTGTGTCATCCTTTAGTTGACTGAAATACCAACCACGATTAGCCGTTGATCAGGTCGATCGGCGATGGAGAATTCCGACGTGTTTGGCTCGTCGACGGCGCCGCTGACGTGGCACGATTTCCTCGAGCGCATGCGCCACCCTTCCGCCGCCGAGTTTGTCAAAGCCATTAAAAGGTATTGACGCACACACACACTTGTACTGTTATTAATTGTCGAATTTGAAGCCTGAATAGGAACTTAGATTCTGGAAAATGGACTTTCTTTCGTGTTAATTAATGTTAGCTGAGTCTTTGTTCGACGATTGAACAGAGTTAATTGTGAATCTTTTCTGTTTCTATGATTCTATATTCTTTTAGATTAATGTAAGATTGGTCTTAATACCGCATCTTGCTTTCTTTTTCATTTTAATTGTATCTTCAGTCGGGTTTCTGGGTTGCTAATGATGGTTGCAATTTACTCGAAAAACTGTAGTTGATTATTTTTATCGCAGCTTCGATTTTCAGTTTGCTGCTTCAACTAACTAATGCAACTCTTTTTTCAGTTCTTTATGTAAAATCAACTAACCGGATTTCATTGTAATGATAATTGAAGACCTTATCTTGTATGTCACATTGCTCCATAATACACACACACACACACACACACACACACACACACATATATATATATATATATATATATATATATATATATATTTGGATGACTGCGCACTGGGCAAACCCGCTCCTGTGCTCTAGCCTGCAAACAACACAGGAGTGTTCAACCACCTTAGGCTAACCATAGGTGACAGACTCACACATAGCGGTCTTGGTGGTGAAACTTTGATTTCTAAATGTGCAATTTAGTTTCCAGTTTATTCTCGTAGAAAATTCAATAACTTCAGTCATTTTTTTCTACCTTCTGAATTTATTTATTTTTTTGCTGTTTGTTGTATAGATCAATGTATTTAGAGCACGAATAAAAGAGACTAGATGTGTATTTTATGATATCTATGTAAATACTACTTTAATCAAGAATCTATAGTCTTTACTTTTTTGCCTGTGCATTAAAATGTCAAATGAGTATCTAAGTTGAAATATTTGCAGTTTTATAGTGTCATTTATGAACAACGCCCCAGATGCAGAAAGAGACAGTGCAGCTGTGCAGGATTTCCTTGGCAGTATGGAAACAGCGTTCAGAGCTCACTCCCTTTGGGCCGGATCTTCAGAGGATGAGCTGGAGAGTGCAGGGGAGGTGAGCATCATTTGCTTATTACGACACTCGATATGTGTTTAGTAGGTTTTTTGTGAAGTTCTGAATTTCCCTTCTATGATTGTCTTGATTTTTGCGCGATTTATGATAGTTTGCTATGTTTGACATTTATAATGCAAGGAAAAATTTCCTAACCTGTTTTGCAATTAGTTTCCTGTCTTAGTTTTACATTCTAGAACTATTAACCATATTGAAGTAATTTAATATTGATTTATACTTTTAAGCCTTGTTTGGGAGAGCTTTTCAACAGCTTATTTCAGTATATTCGTTTGCACGCGTTTGGAAGAGCTTATGAAAATAGCTTATTCTATTATTTTTGGCTTATTTTCGTAAGTTTGTGTGAATAGCTTAGGAAAATAAGCCAAAAAACAGCTTATGAAAAATAGATCCTTATATCAAATCCCTCTTACATCAATCTATTAAATTTTATTTATTTTTTCTTTAATTTAGTGTTTATATATAAATGTATCCAAGCGCAACAGTTTATTTAGTTTAAGTGTTTATAACATAAGCACTTATGTCATAAGCACTAATTTAAGTTGTTTTCCCAAATGGGGCCTTAGTATATAGAGTTTGGACTGGTGGAAATAATCCTTGTCAATTTAGAGTTGCCACTTTCTTCTACTTCATCATATTTGTGTGTGTATATGTGAGTGTTTTTTTTTTTTTTTTTTTACTCAGAAAATTGAGATATTTTTATGATGGAGATGTAGCTTTTTATGAGTCCATCTTTCAAATTGGTGTTAGTCTTCTGTTATACTTGTATCTTTCATCAACTTGTTTATCAACATATGCCATTTTATCAGATTACTGCTTTAAACGGAATGAACTTGCTTGTTTTCTACCATTACTAAGCCTTTCAGATGTTATTGTGCAACAGCTCAGGATCTTAATGTTCGAGACACTTGCTATTTTTCATTGCAGGGACTGGAAAAGTATGTTATGACAAAGTTATTTATACGTGTGTTTGCATCAACTCCAGAAGATGTAAAAGCTGATGAGCAGCTGCATGAGAAGATGGCTTTAGTTCAACAGTTTATTCGGCCAGAACATCTGGATATCAAACCGACGTTTCAGAATGAAACTTCGTGGTTGGTGAGTTAATTTCTGAGTTCTTTTTCTTTTTGTGCGTTATTATGTGAGTGCTAGCACATGCTTCTGAAGTGCATTTCTTAAGTAGCAGCCAGCCATTCATTTGTGTTGATGGAGTCCTCTTCTTACTTTCCCTGATCTGATACATGAAATGAGATTCAGTGCTTTATGCTAGTTAATTATAGGTCAATGGGGATTTTTTAAATTTCTCTTAGGTATTGACTGCTGATTGTAAATAACTTTGCCTTTTCATATTGTTGCTGAAAAGTGGATTTAGCTGAGACAATTCTGGAGGAGAATCAGTTGGTTCATTGAAGTTTTGATTGCTGGGTTTGTATAAGCATGATGCATAATAACACTGTGACTGCTAAGATGACAAATGAAGCAAAAACTCTCTGCTAAAGGTTTTGCAATTATAATTCAGCAGCTAGCGCAATATGTTATTTTTAGCATGAGATTGAAACTGAAGGTAGAACCTGGTGATCTGGATCATTAGACTTCCCTTGTATATCTCACTTCTTTATCAGATCTGTTTTGTCGTGTATTTGTAAATGGTGTCTTGAAATATTTACCTGAGTTAAGTACGAATCAATGATTTGACTAACTGATTCTTAATGCTAATCCTTGTGCACCTTATGAAAAAGCATCAAGTTTTTGTGTGATCGTGTGACTTTGTACCCTTGTCTGTCATCCATTGACGAGATTAGCAGGAATTTTCCATTCATCAACTGAAAATTAGCTGCTGATAAAAAATCTTTGGTTGGAAATAAACTAAAGCATGATGGAGAAAGAAACTTAGGTGCTTTTAACTTGCGATTATATGGCGTTAAAAAACTCACTAGAACGAAAAACCTTACTCCTCTAGATTATTCACGAGAAGTCTGAATCCAGTTATTATGCTATTCTGGCAGCTTGCCCAGAAAGAGCTGCAAAAGATTAACATGTACAAGGCTCCTAGAGACAAGCTTGTATGCATTCTAAATTGCTGCAAAGTTATCAGCAATCTCTTAGTCAATGCATCCCTTGCATCTAAAGAAGATCATCCTGGGGCTGATGAATTCCTCCCAGTTCTCATTTATGTCACCATAAAGGTAATTTTTGTTTGGTTACCAGTTCATGTTCCTTCTTAAGGTTGCTACTTTACCAGTTTATGTTCTTTCTCATTTATGTCAACAGTCCATAAAATGCTGTGAATCTAAAGCTTTGTCTGGTATCTTGTTCAGGCAAACCCGCCTCAGTTGCATTCGAACTTAGCATATATACAACGGTTCAGACGACAAACCCGCTTAGTAGCAGAATCAGCTTACTTCTTCACAAACATGCTCTCTGTAGAGTCGTTTATCATGAATATTGATGCTAAAGCTATTTCGATGGAAGAATCTGAATATGAAAAGAACATGGAATCAGCAAAACAGCTGCTCTTTGGCCTCTCGGAGAACTCAGATGTACACAGTCAGGTAGATCAGAATTTCGAGCATCATCCAAGAGAGGTGTCAATGGAGCCAAAACCAGCTTTGAATTCTAACCAATATCAGGGTTCAGCAAATGCCACACATTATCCTGTTGAGTCATCCAAAACCAAATCAAGTAACGATGAACAATATGGAAGTAGTACGTCATCACTAAGCAAGGTTCCGTCAATCTCAGACCTTGAAAATAGAGGAGCTAGCATGATGTTGAAGGAAGACGAGGTAAGCCGTGTCTTTCGAGATTTCCCATTCTTGTACTCCCAAGCTGGTGATTTGACGGTTGGTGATGTGGAAGATCTGCTAAACAATTATAAGCAACTAGTGTTCAAGTATGTCTGCCTTGCTAAAGGGTTAGGAGTAACAAATCCATCTCCTCCACTATCCAATGCTCAAAGCCACAACTTAGAGTCGCCTGAAGCAGCAAAGGAACCAGAAAATATATCAGAAACAGAAAATGCATCAGAAGCAGCAAAGGAACCAGAATCTGTATCAGAAGCTCATGCAACTGATAATACGCAAAATGACCATCCTAGTGTTGCCAGTGATTCGGCCGAATCATCCGTTTTTGGGTCGGGAAATACTGAGTCAAATGTAGCCGAAGAAGCAGCTCCCAAATCTCAAAATGTGGAAGGAATCGAACATCAAGATCCTCAATGATGCCCACCATCTTATGAAAATTATGCATGTCTGATTAGTGGTGGATTCTGTATTTTTGGTTCCAAGTTTTGTTGAAAGGAATACTCTTCTTTTCAATTTATTTTCTTCCCTTTTAATGTATTTGCACAAAGTAAGATATATTGTAGCTTTGATAATTTGTACCATTTGTTAAGGACTTTCATGTACTAACAAGAATTTGAACCATTTCTATGGAGAAATCAGAGTTTATGGTGAGTATGCTGATTGTAAGAGTTGCATGAATTTATAATGAAAAGTAAGAAATAAAGAGGGGATGTATTTCCATGAATGTTCATATTAATAACTAATAATCTGCTTCACGTTTGATTGGATAATAGTTTAAAAAGGAAAACTTTTTCCTGTATTTATTAGTGTAAGAGTATTCAAATTGAGATCCGACTACAGAAAGAAACAATTCTCAGAGTTGAATAAGTTAAGCAAGACAACTAGCAAACAAGTAGCTTTTTCTATAATCTGGACATCAGCTTTATTTCATCTCCAGCTACCAGATAATCTTTTTTTCTCAACCACTGCAACAATATTTGCAATTATTATTTTGTTAGCTTTTTATAATTTCAAAAGCTGTACATTTGTTTATATGGAAATATTCAGTGGTGCATGGATGAGATGCACTGCATGTTCCGAGGAAATAATATGTTGCTCTTTTAAAACATTTTAAGATAAAAACTTGGCACCTATTCTTGGGTTCTATTATTTTTTTCTTGTTTTTCAGGAAACATGTATAGGAACTTCATTCTACTAATTGTATGAATTTTGCATGAATTCGAGATTTATATATGTATCATGGTTATATACATTTAATGGTGGAAATTCATTGGATTTAGTAGCAACTTCATACGTGGGGCTTTTAAGAATTCGGACAAGTTCTTTTGTTCCATTTTTCTTGTTTTAGATCGTCTGTTTGTACGTAATATTTTCTTGATGCTGCAACTTCATATGATGTGGGGTTCTTTTGTTGTCATTTATGTTATACTACTTAGTTATTAATGGTAGTAAGCTAGGATTACTAAATAAGTTAGTATATAATTCAAAAAACAATATAAAAGTAGATATTTTATGATAAGTAATTAGTTTTTAGTCAATCCTATAAAAGTATGAATAGGAAAAGTATCCATAATAATCGTGTATCGTGTTACCTTAGTTGTGTACCGTGCAATGCTGCGATAAATTCAGAATTTGATAAGGGATGAACTGATTATTTTTTTTGAACATATGGATATAAAATATATATTAATATTTGGGTTGCACTATACTGATTGAGTAGTATATAGTATAATCATGTACATGTAATATTAATCGTTTTTAATCTTAAATTAGGCGCAAGCAACCACCGGCCACTTGCTACGTGACACTGTACTCATTTCAGGTGACTAATTAATTTAGCCCAGCATTAGGAGAAGAATTAAAGACTGGAGTAATGATTTTCACATGTTTCTGATCGATAAAAAAATATAATTACTTAGCACTAAGAAAGCCAAGTTTTTACCAAATAATATAAGTGGATTAGATGCTATTATACATCATGTCTCTCTGGCACACTTAGGAGCATTATGTAAGAAGATGTGTTTAGGCTACTTTTTGCTACCCTTTCTTAAGACAAAACAACGATTACAGTAACTAACATCTACCTATTAATTAGCACGCACGACCTTCACACTTATGACTTATCCATTTACTCAACAAACACATATATCCCCTTTTTCATTTCTTTTATTTTTATTATCTACTTCTTGTTTTGAACTATATATTAGAGAACATTGTTATCGTTTTTGTGCTGTTAATCATAAATTTTCATTTCAAAACTAAATAATGTTAGAAGTTTCCTCTTACATGAGTGAGTGGGAGGACTTAAGGGTCCACGGCTGGTATACTTTATCACGTGACATCCACATGTGGCGCACAAGCTAAGAGGTTGCTGACGTTTTTACTTCTTATTTTAGTATTATCAAATTAATTAAACGTTGTTCTAATATTACTAATAAAATATTCCCTATGTCCCGCTATTTCTGTCCTACTTACCTAATCGGGCTGTCCCGCTATTTCTGTCATCTTTCCTAAAATAGTAAAAATTACTTTTAAACATAAAATGAAGTGGGTCCTCCTTACTCACTACTCAACCCCCACATTTTTATACCCTATCTCTTCAAAAATCTATCTCTCACTCGATTATGTTCCGCTCCGAACTCAGAAAATTATAATTTTTATCTTTTTGAAAACTTTAGATTATTTCTTCAAATACAATATAAAAAAAATATAAAAAATATAAATCGATTGCCTTTCACTAGCCTTGCAAAAATTTGGATAATTCTCATTTCTTTCCACCAACCACTCCTCGAAAACTGTGTCATTTTCTTTATACAATTAAAACTCATAAAATACACACTAAATTAAAATTTCTTAATCTCCGTGCCGAAGTCAACTGGGACGTTTTTAGCGGGACGGAGGGAGTATAATTTATGACGTACACTACCACATAGAAAATTATGTAATTAGGATTTTCCTTTGCGATAATTTATTATCGTAAATCATAATTTGTACGACAAAATCTGATTATTTATACACATTATTATATTCTCTATTGAATGTCAAATAGTAGTTTATAATTACTCTCGTACATAATTTTTACGATGTGTATTGCTATTTGCTAACCAAATCGAGGACGGGCATAAATTAACAATAAATGTTCTTCTAGGGCTATTCAATTCAAGAAATGTAAATTTGTGTGTACCCAGAAAACCGTAGTACTGCAGCTCTTCTCATCTACTTGAACTAATTCATTGCCTATAATCATCATAATTAAATAATTAGAATAGATTAGGTTAGGTTAAGTTAGAATCATAAATGAAAATAGAAACTTTGCATGAAACATTGATTTTGCATTTGATTGTTGGGGAAATATTAAATACAAATTTATGATCCTATTCGTTAGACTATTACAAAATGTGTGATTACCAGCCAAGATGTTTGACTGTCAATTATTATTATTATTATTATTATTATTATTATTATTATTATTATTATTATTATTATTATTATTATTATTATTATTTTGTATATAGCCCTAAAGTTGAAAAGAAAAAGGTAGTACTAGTAGATAGGGGCAGTAGAAAGAGAAAACAGTGTTGGCCAAAAGAAATGAGAGCCATGAACAACACTCAATTTCTTTTATCTTGGAACTTCATGTACTGTCTACACCTCTATCAACAATGGTCCATACTTGAAATATTTTATGCCATGAGTAAAGACACTATTATGTAGAGTGTGGAACTTTTTTCACCTTCTCATTAATTGCTCAACAGTTTTAATTGCAATTTATAACGATATCAATAAATATATTCCCTTCAAACTGTGCCATAACTTAAAAGCTTGAATTTTTTTTTTTGATTTGAGGAACCCGCAGCCGCTACCTTCGGTGCGCTCTAAGCTTGAATCTTTTTAATATGAAAGAGAGAGAGAGAGAGAGAGGTCCAATGAGCAAGAGGTGAGGTGGAGGAGATTCATCCATACTTTAAGGAGCATGAAAGCATAGAGGCATCAAATTACAGTGATGAAATGGGAGTTAGCTTGCTTGTAATATGAAAATTGGGTAATAGTATAGGCCTATATGCTCTTGCTGTAACTCTTTAATGAGAAACAAGTGCCATCATACTTGCACCATATATCAAGTCATTTGGTCTACAAAAGATGGCTACCTTTGAGACAAACACACTTCACTATCCAACTTCAACTCATCATTTTATTTCATTTCTTCCAATATGGTTATTGCTTGCTTTCTTAATCCTAAATTATGTACTAATTCAATTACCCTAAGCTTGCCGACGTTAATTATGCCCCATTTGTACTTCTTGTGTCCCTTTTAGAAATTTGAGCCCAGGAAAATTCAATGATCAAGACTTCATACTTGCGTGTTATATATTATGATTGGATGCTGACAAAACTTGATCAAAACAATAAATAATTGTTTTGAAAGTAAACTTGTTTGAGCATGCATATTTTGTTAACCCCAATGCGTACATACTCATAAGTCAACATAAGTACGTAACAATACTGTGGTAATATTAGTATTTTTTAACAAAAACTCGTGACAATTTGTACGCATTATCCTCGAATTCTAATTCTGAATAGGCAATTTTTTGTTCAAATGTTACTATTGTAGCGGAAAGTAACGCATTGGTTGGTGTGA
>CM054825.1:6291730-6306804 GCA_028984105.1 Lavandula angustifolia | reverse complement strand
ATGATCAAATTGTTGTACTAATTCTTCAAATATCATATTACCATCTGCTTAAGTGTCCATAAGCTCCAAAATGATTAGGAATCTTCTAATGAATTGTATCTTAATATTTTCCCAAACAATGTTCCACTTCGAGATATCCACTTATTGACATGGGGAAACTTGATGTCCGAGACATATTGGAAATGGGATTGATTTTCTAGTTCCTCTTTCAGATAATGTTTTATGGTGTCTGCTCAGTAGGATCAGTTACATAGCAGTTTCTCTCTTCTTCTTCTCCTCTTTCTGCCATAAATTGAGCATGTGGCCTCTTCTGCATGATCCTAAGCAAGTTGCACCTGAATATATTTCTCTTTCCATCACTTCAAAAATTTTGTCAAGAGATATATCTTTAATCTTTTTGAAGTCTCAGGTGCTTGCTGAATTTCTTCCAGCTTGTTCTGGAGTTGGTTGCTCTGTTTCTTTAGCTTATCTGATCACAAGGTTTTTTTATGATGGCGTCATGTCAACCTTTGATTGAGATTTCTTGGGAATAGCTTACCCTTGACTTGTTCTCCCAAGTTAACTGATTGAGAGTTCAATTGCTAGTAGATTATCATATGCCTTTTGCCCCTTGTTTTTGAACTGCTTCCTTTCACAGATGCATGCATTTTCGTTTTACCTATTGTTTTTGCTAATACTGTGGGTGTTGGAATTTCTCTTTATCTTCACTCTGCCATCCTCAATTTCCCTACTTAAAGTTCCTCCAATATCTCTTTCTCAGAGACTTGGGGTTACACCTTCTGAGTTTTGACTCACTTCCTCTATGAGGGGAATAAGAAAGCAGTCTTGCTAACAGTTGGTGGTGAAAAGTATCTTTGCAGCCAAATCCATCCCTGCATACTATAAAGATTTAATTAAAGATATAACCTGGTGTCAACATAAGGAACAAAAAGACTAGTCGCTGATTTCTTTTTCTACTTATATTAGGGAAGTTTTGTTAGCAACCACGCAAACTTAGATTTTACTAAACCAAGAACTTGTAAAGCTAAAACTGAACCGAAAAAAAAATAAAAATAAAAATAAAAACGTATTAACTAGTAGCGATTAGCAAAGGTCGACGAGCACATCATTAGCATCGTAGTTTTCAATCATTGGCACATAATAATGTAATTAATCTCTAAGAATCAACTAGTTATAGAGAAACGTCGTAATTAAGCCCCACACACCCTCATTCCCACTTACTTAATTGGTAGCCTGGGACTCTCGTAAGACGTAAAACGACCTACTTCCATACTCCTAGTTACAACCTACGTTGTTGCGGCAATCCATTATATTTAATAACTAAAGAGTTTTTATTGATCTAAGGGAACCTGGTTTAAGAGTCTACTCGTAAGTTGGGGAATCCCAATAGTTTCTCCATCGGTTTAATTCAATTATTCTAAGAATAATCTAGCTACTCTCAGCCTTAGACCCACGAGGAAACAATGGAAGTACTAAGATTAGCCACAAGCGTGCAACCTAGGGTGGTCCCGATCCCTAGAATCACTAGTTAGATTAAATAAACCGTAATTAACTTGAAAACCCTTTGATTAATTATGACCACCTAAGCCTCATGTATTAATTATGTGTGTTTTTAAACATCACGACATGACCCTAAAACTTAGGATCTCATGCAAGATCTTCCGATTGTGCAAGGCAAGATACTGGGCAGTAACAAGGGAAAACATGTGTGTCCACTAAAAAATGCTTTGCTCGCAAATTAAGATATAAAACATTGAATAGCAAGATATGAAACGGAGACGAAACGTAAACTCGAAATACTTAAATTAAAATTAAACAAGTGTACTAAATCTTTTAATTCTCGATCTCTTATTACGTACACATGTAGTAAACAAAACAGAAATTTAAAACTTTGTTCTTGTCAACTTCGAAAACTTAAAATCATGAAAGTAAAGTCGTTTCTTCTCCTCCTACGAACTTCACGAAGCTGCATGAACGAACGAAAATGGAATTTCGGCAATGGATCTTCTTCGATGGAAACCAAGCTGCGAGCGCATGAAACTTGGAACGTAAATTGAAAACACGTTTTGAGAGCGAATGAATATGTGAGAGCGGATGTAGAGATCATGTAGAATTTGAGTGCCTCCTCTCCCCTTTATATTGGGATGCGATCTTGCCATCTTTCAATGCAGATTAAATCTAAAAGTAAGGAAAGAAGATATGCACGTAGATTTGGTAACAAATCTTTCCCTTATCCATCTCTTAATTTGATCAAGAATATTCCCCTTCATAATTCGTCGGCCCAAATAAGCATATGCTCCCGAGCCTTTTTCACCATAAATCATGTGTTACCTTACATCCTAGTCACGTGCCTCGTCCGCATACCAAAAACCTACAAAATTCACGGCTGCGGAGTGCTCGGATTACCCAATTAGATGACTATTTGACCCAGGAAATAACTAGGTATAAAACGACTCATCAAATCTACTTACATTTGATCTAGATTATAAGTGTAGTCTCGATAAGCTGAATGAGGCAGTGTCAAACGGGCAATGTTGAAAAATAAAAAAGAAAAAAAAAAAATATGCCGCCTTAAAAAAATAGATGTATGAAATATTAAGAAAAAAAGAGATGAGGCAGAAAAAAAAAAAAAAAAATAGGTACGATAAAAAATATTGTAGCATATGTGTGAAGTTCTAAAGTGGTGGGATGATGAGAAATGCTGCACTAATTGCAATAGCAGGTGAGTTTGACATGCATAACATTGAATTGTAATGGTGATGAAGCTTAGTACCCTAGATTTCTTACCCATAATATCAGATTTGTCTAAGTCCTAAGTCTGCATTACAACCAAATGAGAATGACCTCCCTTGATATGGCTATTGTGATGATCTCTTTATCATGATTGCGTGGATTTGTTTTCTTGAGTGGCTTGAAATGGGACCTAGACTAATGGAAAGTGGAAGAGCGAACGCCTCAGAGATTCACATTATTTAGGATTTTTGACTAAGTTGATATATTTGTGCTTAGTTTCAAAATTTGCATTGTACCTACTTGCTTGATGTGAGATCATACTTGCATGAATTGATTTGTTTGGCTAGTTAATTAAAAGTTGAGATTTCTCGGATTGATTGGTGCTGCTTCATGTCTTTGTTTTTTAGTCCATTGTGTTTTCATTTTAAGGCCGTAGTCATTAGTTGCGTCCATTGTTCTCGTGTCTTTGTTTTGTTGTGTTTTTGTTTTTGCCTTGCGAGTCTTTTTATTTTTGTAAGTTTGGTGTCTTGGGGATCGGCCGAAATGATGACTTCTTATACTCGAGGCGAATATAAATCGAGTAAAGGATATTTGATGAGGTATTTCCTGTCCTTAGTTAGCTTCTGGCCGAAAAATTCATCACCGGTGGCATACCGATGCACCTTACGTAGTGGTGAAAAATGCAGGTTTTGGTGCCGACATGGCGAGGTGACTAAGATGGCTTTTTGGCAATATTTGATGATGAAAAGGGCAAGGAATTGCTGATGTGAAGCCGGGATTTTGGAAGGAGTGAGATATTTTGATCATATGCATGTGGATGGATAAGGAAAGAATATGCTTACCTTTATCTATCGAAATCCTTTTCCTTATCAAGGGAGAGATTTAACCTAACTTAGGGAGGAAGAAAAAGAGTATATAAAGGGAGGGAGGACAAAAACTGAGCTTTTGCCTTACGTTCTAAGTCAGCGCAGATTAGTTCTAACTCCCACGCGAACCATTTTACCCGAACCGCCTCGATCCATTCGAGTTCCACACCGCCCGCCTCATCACGATTGAAGATTCCAAATTCGCACAAAGTTATTAGTTAAATAAGTGGGAACACTTTTTTATTTACGTTGGTTTGATCAAGCTTTTTTTTAATTCGAAGTTTGAATTCTTGATTTTAATTTCGTTTGTCGTTATCGTTCTAGTTTAAAAATCGGGATTTATGTTTGAAAATCTTTGTCTAGTTTAATTCAAAGTATTTGGTGAGTTTAGTGAGGGTTAGAAATTATTCTGTTATTTCGTGTTTATTTTATTTATGTTTCGGCTTAAATGCTAGATGCTGGGTTATTCATGGTTATGTTTCAGTTCTGCAAAGGTGTCTCCCACTTGTCCCGGCCAACCGCGTGCCCGTAGAGTAGTTAGAGTCTTTTAGTGGTCCGGCGGAATGTGTAAATACATACGTGAAGAACATGAGGCTTAGGTTCCGAATAATTAATCAAGAGGGTTTTGGGTTAGGGCCCATTAATTAATCGACTAGTAATTTAGGCTTGAGTCACCACAGGTTGCCCAGATCTGCCCAGCTAACTTATGCTCCGTATTCGTTTTCTCGAAGAAATTTAGGTAAGTAAGCGAAATTATTCGTTAAAATAGTTGGATTAAACCGATAGGGAGACTATTACACTCTGGATTATACTAGGCTCCCTTAGTTTGATAAAGTTGTTTAGTTATTAAATCTATTGATTGCTTCAACAACGTAGGTTGTAGCTAGATTAAGGAAGTAATCGTTTCGATGCCCATTATGGCGGTTCTGAGCTAAGTAAGTGGGAGTGAGGGTTGTGTCGGTTTAATTACGGCAATCTATAACTAGTAGATTCTTAAGATTAATTCATATTAAGTCTTGGAGAAGGATTGGAATATGTGTGTGAATATTACCTGTGGTGGACGTCTCTCGGTTACTTGGGTTATCATGCGTTTTAATTTCGGTTCGAGTTTTTAATCATTTTTAGTTTAATAGAAAACTGAAAACTTGCGTGGTTGCTAACCAAAACCATAGATAAGTAGGAAAATAATGTGTCTAGTCCTCTAGTTCCCTATGTTCGATACCCGTGAACTATCACGATATAATTCTCAAGTTTTGCGTGGATTATTTGGTGCTGATACGACGATCAGATTATGTTAAAGTCCTTGACATAAGATACTCACTTAGGAATTGTCGCGGTCTCTATTTTCAATGTGTCGTATCCTCTCATGTGTAGCCTTTGGGTTGTCGCCAAGCTCGATTTTGGCTCCATCTTGCTTGAACGTATTCGGTGCGGTAGGGTCTTTGATGTGTCCTATGTCTTGAGCTTCCATTGTCGACAATCGAAGGGTCCTTTAAAGCACCGCAAAACAAAGACGGTCAGGTACCCTTCGGTTCATCTGGGTCCGTAGTTGTTAGATTTAGGATCCAAACTTGTTTGATATACCCGATGGCTTCGTACTTCTTCTTGCCCTTATTGTCGGTAATCTTCTCACGTGAGCTTGGAGAAGTTGACTTCTTAGTCTTTTGGGGTCCAATTTCTTCTTTTTCGAACCTTAGAGCTTCGACTCTTGGTTCATAGTAGCATCCAATCATACCGAGTTGGGTGAGTGTCGGTTGTTGATGGTTATCTTCGCTTGGTCCCACGACCTTCTTGGTCTCCCAATTTGCTTTTGGTGTTCGGGGCTAAAAGAATGGAGTCGATTTCTTGTTGCGCGGGGCCGAGGTGCTAGAATTTTATGTTTGTTCTTTGCCCGAGGGGATGTATAGTTCGGATCTTTGCCGAGTCACCCCTTGGGCACGAACCTATCAACCAACTTGGTGGAGGCTCTTGCTCGGGCCAGTGGAGGCTTCAAAACTATATAACCGTCCTTCCCTTAGTGGAGCCTTGGTCTCCGAGATCTTAGTAGCTTCTCCAACTTCTCCTTGTCTTGATATATTATTATGTCATCAATGTTCTCCACACTTCATCGCTCTTTCTCGGAGATTGGTATTATGCTTTGATTCTGGCCTGTGATTTTTTTTTTCTTGAGACGGAAATCGTGCTTCTTGGTCTTGAGACTTAGTCGTAGAGAGTTAATCTCTTCTTTGAAAGTCTCGATTTTCCACTTTAATTTCTATCTCCTGAATCGTCTTGTTGAACTCCGTTGGCTCATCTCGAGTTTGCTCTTCAAGAAAATCCTCGTATGCAAGAACTACATCCAGCGGTTCACTCCGCAATTGAGCTTGTATCGTGTGTGCACGGTGAAGAGGGGCATATTTTGGGGTCATAATTTACCTCGCCTCTTCTCCCGACCATGAGAGACACCGGTTCCGGTGTCTTCCCGCTCCTTAACTATGAAGCTAACATCATCATCGATGATTCCATTAAAAGTTTTGCGTCGCTTGAGCGAATCAGCTGATGAACAAATTATAATTCTCACAAGTGCACGAATCGGTATAGTACCTAATCTAGCAACTCCCCGAGGTCGATCTCACAAGGACTCGACTGGGTTCTAATTACTCTAATTATTTAACTATCTACTTGGTCCTAAAGCGGGTTTGGATTATTTAAACAACGGAATTAAAATAGCAAGAAAGTAAGAAAACAAATAAAAGCGAAGCGAAATTGGATAATGGGTGTGGTTTCAAGATTGATGAAGAGTGCGGAGGTTTAACAATCACTATGTCTAAGATGATCGATTCATTTCTCATTCTCTAGCTAGCATTTATGAATTTATTTTGTTGGTTCATCCACTAAGGCTTTAGGGATTAGGTATGATGGCGGGGAGATCTCCACAATTTATAATCTGAGGGTCGATCAAGTGATCGTATCCTGAACTAGGGATCGTATCATACTCAAGGATTTAAGGAACCATCTAAACTATCCCAAACCAATGGTGACAATCTAGACACTTAATTGCAAGTCTAAATAAATACTTAGGGTATGATGCGCCTGTATTATCCTATTACCTATATTCTCTACAATTATCTAAGATGATGGTCGATCGCGTTAAAGAATCATAAAGAAATCAAAAAGCGAGCTCAACAATTAAGAAACAAAACAATTCATTCATTGGAAAACTTAGGTTTAAATCAATTCATCAAAAACATAGGTTACTGCTAAACCCCTACACAAGGGGATTTAGCCACTCATATTCGTAGGAAAACAATCACAAGATATGCGAAATGTATCCATGGAAAATAAGAATCCAAAAACCTTAAACAAAACTAAGATAGAATTATACAACCTAGAACCTCGTAGATTGATCCTCGCACTTGGTTCTTCGGTTGTAGTGCTTTCTGTTCTTCGCCTTGAATCTTCAACGGAGGGGTGCCTTGGGTGTTTCTCGCTTTGGGGGTTGGGAAAAGTCAGAAATTATTGTGTGTGTTTTTGAAGGGAAAGAAGCCCGGGGCAAGGGTTTATATAGGTTTCGGGCCGAAAAAAGCATTTTTGAGCAGTTTGTAGAAGACGCGGACCGCGGTCCAAAGCACAAAGGCGGACCGGGTCCGACACCGCGGATTTTTGCATTTTTGAGACAGAAGCGTGCGGACCCGCGGTCCAGCCACAAAGCAAGTGGACCCGCGGTCCGCGTCTTTCGACCGGGCCCAATTTTCTGCACTGTCGCGTTTCTTTGGGAAAAACGCGATATCTCTTCGTTAACCGTTGGATCACCCACGAAACTTTGTCAAAATGTTCCTAACACATGGAAACTACAATGTAGACGGTGGAGATCGGATTATAAGATCGTTAAATCCGTCTTCCATGCGATTTTCCAACTGCACTTATTACATGAAGTTCGAAACACGGTTTCTTCAACATCCGGCTTCAAAACCTCTTCATTCTTCATCAAAAAAACTCCATCTTTGCCAACAATGAATCAATGGTCATGGTTTCTTTCATTTTGGTGCCAAATACCACCAAATATGCTCAAAACGCGTGAGAAACCTACAAAACCAAAAACCGTCGAAGTATACAATTCCAAGCAAAACGAAAGCTAAAAATGAATAGAAAACAATGTAAATAAGCATAAAAAAGAATACGATGAGATGTTGTAAAAACCACCCATCAAATCCCCCCAAACCTAAGCTTTTGTTTGTCCTCGAAGCAAAGAAACAAGATAAAAGAAAGACTATGACTAAATATTAAAAAGATGGCAGCTAACAATTCAAACCGGTCTGAGTTTTTTGAAAGAACACATCATTAGCACATGAAAATCATTCAAGCTTGATGCCACCTTCAAAACAAAATAGAACATAGAAGTAGTGTAGTCCCTCTCCAGTCTGTATCCTCAAACACTCAAGTGTATAAGGGTAAAATCATCACTTCAGAACTCGACCACAGGAGAGCGTCTTCATAGAGCTTGCGGATTGTCTAATTCTACTCATAATGAACACAATTCATGGCAAAGATCTCAAAGGTCTTACTTTAGTTGTAATGGGGCTAAGGCATGTAATAAAGGTAGGGAAGATATAGGAAAAGTGACTCATAATATACGAACAATCGGGGATCTAGTAGAGCAACCAAATGATGATATATCAAAATAAACCTCTAAAACCAACCACCTTTGAATCACTCATAATCAAACAAATCAAGACTCCCCAAGTTCTCACTTTTTTCCTAAATAAACTCCCTTTTTCATCTTCACCTCTTTTTTTTTTATCATCTCCCAACTATACATATGTCATCAATAAACTCCTTTCAATCAAGTTAGGGAGTACATGCGACAAGTCTCACGTATTCTATCCATTGTTTACCCGCCAACTATCTACCAATAATTAGATAAAGATTTCGATATAATACGGTGTCATCAAGTTCGGTACCAGATTGGATATAATCAAAATCAATTCAACTGATCTCACTTTTTAGCAAATATTTGTCCCTCGATCACCAAACCCTCCACAAGCCCCATTTCCTCCCACGGCACTTAACAACTCTACTAGATCCTCGGTTAAGGCTAGATAGGCTGGGATATTTAAGTGGAGGTACATGAATAAAAAGGATACATTAAGCTCAAATGGGCTTACTTGGTTTTATGTTCAAAGGTAGGAATCATATTTGGCTCTGGCTAAAGAAACGAGATAGTGTCTAAGATCATATCAATGTTTCATATACGAAAAGTGTTCAACAAACTTCAAACGGACTCAAAGCAAGTTCTAAATGTTCTCCTCAAAGCGAGTATCACACATGAAAGAAAATTAAGACCGGCATAGGATTTCGTGAAGTTCAAAACAAGCTCAAATTCTCACAAAAGACTTAGAGACTACCATACTTTTATATCCTACATGTTCGAAAATTTTAACATGCTCAAATTTAACTCAACAATGCTTGAACAAAGAAAAATTTTAAGGCGAGAAATGCTTAAACATCAAATAACATAAGTCATAATAGTTCAAATATCTAGTACATGGTGTGTCTTTTGTTCGGCTGGGAGCGACCTCGGTATTCCTACAATCGGGTAGAGGTTTAGTTTCACTTTTCGAGTGACTCTAATCTCTCTTACCATGATATTTCTCCGGGAAGCCTTTTTCATCTTCCTTCGAACATGTCCTTCTCCTTCCGGTATTTCACAAAGAAGACGACATACTTCTCGGCCAAGTTGTCGGCGAGTTGGTTGTGTTACTGAGCTTCCATTTGCGCGGCTTGTTGGCTTGAGGGACTTGCTTCGGGAGTGCTAAGCCGATGTCTTGTGTGCATGATATATTGGCACTTCGGCTTCGGCATCGGGGTGTGTGGGAGGTTGAATTCAAACTACTCGCTTTTAGCTACGAAAATACATAATCGGGAGTAAAGAGTTTGAGTGAGATCTCCTCGGGTACACGTAGCAAAAGAGTACCACTTGGGCCTGCTAAGAGCCCTTAGAATCTTGGTATTGGTCTCCTTGTTTCTTAACGCTCTCCCTAGTCCGTTGATGATGTTGATTTAGTTTGTGAATCGCATCCGACGAAATCATCTATGGACTCCCATGGAAGCATAGCGAATACCTCGAGTTCTGCGGCTCTAACTCTTGTTTGTTCTCTTTGATTTGTGGAGTTCATTGGCTCGGTACTACGAGAGAGCAACCTATAGCTCCTTTTCCATCTTGCAATCATGCACTCTCCCGAGATAAGAGTCACCGAGGGTCAATCGGTGTTGCATTCATGCGCAACTCGATCGAGGTTGTGCAATTTCTTCTCTTCGAGGAGTGAAGAGGCTCTTGTCACTTGGGAACCTTCGGGCCGGTTCGCACCTTGCTACCGTCCGGTGCAAGTTCAACTGAGTCGACCATCGGAACAATAGGTCCTTTCTCCGGGACGTCGGTCCTGCTTGTCATGCATCGAAGTTAGATGAGCATCCATCCTCACCGCCATACCGCGTAGTTCTCCGGTTGAGAACATGGGTACCATCCTTATCCCTAAAATATCGAGACATTGTAGAAAGATAGGATATAGGATGTAATGAAGAGATGCGAAGATGCGGTGAAAACGGGGTTTTCCTAGGATTTTGTTTGAGATAGACTAGTATTAGAAAATGATGATCAATAAGAATACCGCTACGATACCAATTGTTGGTCTTGAGACGTGCTTCAGGTGTAGAGGAGGGGTGAATACACCAAAATACAAATTCTTTCTCAAATGCAAAAGTCAGCTTTAGCTGAGTGTGCTTCTTGGCCGAGTCGAGGCGACGGATATACTTTCGGATCGCGTGGGCGAGAGGTTCATTCTGCGATTTCATTTCTACTAACTTATGTCAATGAACAATAGTTCAGTATTAGAGTTGTGTACGGAAGTGTAGGCCCTATGAAACATCTCGGTTGGAAAATCGGTTTTATGCTGAGTTTATGAAATCCAGTTGAATGTTGAGTGAACAGTAAACAATGCAACAGTAAATCAACACAGGAGGTTTTTAAAGTGGTTCGGACACGGCTGGGTCCTACGTCCCACTATCCACGATACAAGCAGGAGAACTTGTATTATTTATACTGAGTAAGTCTCAGTGATTTGTTCACAGGACAGATAGAAACTTGTTTCCTTATACTGAGTAAGTCTCAGTGATCTGTTTACAGGACAGATATCTACTTATAGTCGTAGTGACTTTATCGGGTTTTCAAACTTAAAGGTTTGAGCTTCTCCAACTATGAGGAAGTTCTTACAGTAAGAACGTTTCGCAAAATGTGAACTCCCTCGGGGTTTCTAAGCGAAGGATATTACAGTTTAGCTCGCTTAGAAAAGAGAAGGGGAACAAGTATTCTCTAGAGAGAAGAACTAAAGAATATTCTAATTCTAAGTTCAAGTTCTTCGCTGGATATGCAGTGAGCTTGCTAGAGATCGTCTGTGCGTTCAAATCTTTGGTTCCCGGTGTCTTTTTGCATGAAGACTCTCCTCTATTTATAGTGTTTGATTTGTGAATAGATCCGTTGGAGAGGGTTTAGCCACGTGTCGAAACAACAAGGAAAACGACTACTTTAATTTGAACGTTGATGAGTAGGTGCCAGCTTGTAGAGGTATGCCTCTTTTTCGATCTCAGGAGCAGCTTTTTATCGGAGCGGGTAAGGCGTTGTCGGCTCCTTATTGGTCGAGGTAGAGTGTTAGGTGAGGTTTGTCAAACATCAAGGTTGACTCCCTCTGAATCCTCGGACCTTCAAGTGTCTTCCTACCGACATTCTTCGGCGAGCATTCAATACGTGGGGCACGAATTCCTTTTGCGGTCAAGTTGGTTGTCGACTAACCAGCCGACTTCTTCGATCTTGAGTCCATCAGCTGAGTGCAAGGTCTTCTGCGAAATTCGCGGCCTGCGAACTCTAGCTGCGAGTTCCTAACATGCTTGAACTCAAACTAAGCTATTACATAATCGAAGGTTCATCATTTAACTAGGGACTTTGGATCTTCAAATCTACAAAATATTGTTCTACTGAATCTCATCCCAACACTTACCTCGACCAATGAGAAGCCGCCAAAGACTTGTACTCGCTTCTCCGACGTAAAGTTACTTCCATGCGAAAAAGAGAGAATCTCTATAGTATCATTCAAAATAAAGATGGTCATTTTTCTTGTCGTTTTCGACACGTGTCTAGACTCCCTCCAACAAATCTATTCATACGTCGAGACTACAAATATAGATGAGTGTTCATGCAGATAAGACAAAACAACGGGAACACAAGCATTCAAGCGATCAAACACTCTAGCAAACTCAAAGTCAATTCCAGCGAAGAACTTGCATACATCCCTTCTAGTTCTTCACTCTAGAGTTTAATTCGTTCCCTTTCTCTATTCTAAGCAAGCATATTGTATAATCATTAGCTTAGAAAACTCGAAGGAGTCCAGCTTTCTTAACTGTTCTTATTGTAAGAACTCCTTCATAGTTGGAGAAACTCAAAACTTCATGGTTGAAACTGTAAAGTCACTACGACTATAAGTAGATATGTGTCAAGCACCACAGAAAAAATACTGCATTTGTCCGGTGCACGAATCAACGAGACTTGCACGGTATAATTAATTCAAGAACTCTTGCTTTGTTCGGGACGATGGACGTAGGATCATGTGTATTCGAACCACTTTAAAAATTATGTGTCATTTTTACTGATGCATTGTTTAGTGTTCATATTGCATAAAAGTGACTTTGAAACAATCAGCATAAAACGGGTTTTTCAACCTAAGAAGAACATATTTTTGGGCCTACACTTCCGCACACAAAATCCATATTGAACTACGTTCCCTGGCGAACTCGAGTAGATAGGACTCAGTAGAAGGTTATCTCTGCCCCACACGATCCAGAAAGCTTATTTGGCCAACTGACTAGTTCAGTAGCAACATTCAGTTGTGCTGACTTTCGCATTTGAGTTGAAATTTTCATTCAGGTGTATTCAACCCCAAACACCCCCCCCCCCCCCACCCACCCACCCACCCCACCTTAAGGCTCGTCTCTCCGGACTATTACTCACCTATTTTTCTCCTCTCATTTTCTCCACTCCACCAAATAAAGGTTTAGGGCGATCCATGATGATAATGATAAGCTTCAATATACTTAAGTAAAAATAAAAAACGATAAAAACAAAAATAAAATAAATGACGAAATTTGACTGTGTATGCTCACTAATAAACATCAACAACACATGAGCGGCTTAAAAATAATAGTCAAAATAATACTCCCAGTCTTATAGATCTTGTTCCATTTCTTTACGGTGCCTCAGAATAATAATAATACTAACTATTAAAGAGAATATTTAGTTGTGTGTAATGTTGTGAGTCCCTCAAATTATTTATAAATCCTAGCCACGAGCTTAACATTTTAGGAAACAAGATAAGATCGATATATGAGACAATCAAGAAAGGAAAATGGGACAATCTATGAGACTGGAGAATATTAATTTAATATCCATAAAACTTACTTATTTGATCATTGTTGTGACTAGCAAATCATGCATTATATATAGATATTAAATAATAGAAAAATATCATATGAGAACTAAGATCATTGGTGAATATTAGGAACTATCGACATCCATTGATTCGGGCGCTATCGACAAGCAAATTTGAATGAGGTTCAAAATCTCGCTAGCATACTCTTTATATATTTTTTGATAAGGGCAAAAGTAAAAGTTGGTAGGGTTTATGCATATTGGATTGGAAAATTATACATAACAGATGGGGTAAGTATGCATAGTGAATGAGAAGAATATGCATAGATTTGTAGTTGTCATCAAACGGAAAGTTTGTATGTCTTCAATCTGCACCCTTAAATAATGCAAATATGCAATGTAATGTATATAATATAACATAACAATTCTAAAATTTAAAAAAAAAATCATAAGTTTTTAATGCATCAATAACCAATATAAAAAAGCCAACATAATTTGTGGACAGACTTTTGGTGTCACACAATTATACTCCACTATATGTCACTTCACACAAATCATTTGACATGTGGAATACATTTTAATTAAATAATCAAATCAAAATCAATTATGGTGGACGCTATTACATAGCATGTCAGTCAACACCTTATAAAGTGTGATATACTGAGGAAGTATATTGTGTACTGTGACACAAGTCTTTGTGCATAATTTGTAGATGAAATTCAATTTCATCCATAAATGAATTAATAATGCTTCTTCATGTTAGTATATCTCAAATAATGACAAAATCATAATGAGGTAAAACAATAAAAGTTACACAGTTGATAGTTGAAGATGTTGACCAATGAGCATTAAAATTTGAAGTTTGTGCGGATTTTGGTTTTCCTTAAAACTTTTTCAATCTATGACAATTTATACACCTGACAAAATTCTGAAGGCCAAAATACCATACATCATTTGCTAAAATAATAAATTACATTTTTGTATCATAACGATATTGTTTCTATGATAATGAGTTTGTTGAAGTTTTCATTGTTGTACAAAATTTAACAAATCTAAAGTTGTGTATGTAGACGACGTCAAGTGCAAAATCAAAATTTGTTTTAAGGTTGTGTATTTACTTACAGTCACTGGGACCATTATGGTTTACAAAGAGGTATTATTTACCTTCATGTGGATTCATGCAAGTGCAAGTTCAGTAATTTTATGCAGATATACCGAGCCTCCATGTGGTTTGCAAATAGATGTCATCCATCCCTCCATTTAAACGTGGTGAAATCAGTGGTGGAGACAATTTTTTTCTTTTCGAGGAGGTGCTAAAACAGAGAGGTGTCATCCACCCCTCCATTTAAATGTGGTGAAAGCAAAGTCAAGATTTTTCCGAGGGTGGGGCTTCTGAACCCCCTCCCAAAAAAAAAATTCTTAAGATCCTCAAAAAATATTTATGATTTCTGAAAATTAGAGTTTCGCACCTCCAAAAAGTACAAATTTAGAACTTGCCCTCTGAATTAAAAAGTCTAAGCCTAGAAGTATTGCAGTTCATTGACAATGTCGATCTACTAGAGCTTATAAACATGTATATCCATCAGCAAAAGAAGAGCACTCCAATTTCCCAAACCTCTTATCTTTTTCCACTACTGATAAAGAAATTACTTCCTCAGCAGAATGGCAACGCACGTTTCGGATTGGGAATTGAGAATCAATCTCGTTTCAGCCTCCAATCTCCCAGATGTCCGGAGTTTGGGCAGGATGAAAGTGCATGCGGAGGTTTCACTCAACGAAGAAGAAAACAAGAAAACCACTCCGGATGACAACAAAGGAGAATGCAATCCGACGTGGAATTTCGTGGCCTCTTACCGGGTATCCCAGGCGGTGGTGCAGCATCCGGGAGTCAACCTCGTAGTGAAGCTGTGGTGCAGCAGAACCTTGGGAAAAAGGATTATAGGTGAAGTGAAACTGCCTCTAAAGAACCTTTTGATGCGTCGAAGGAATCTAAAGAGAAGATCCTGAGTTACCATGTTGAG
>CM054825.1:6275705-6291230 GCA_028984105.1 Lavandula angustifolia | reverse complement strand
TTAAGTTTGTTGGTGTTAGCCATTTCTGAAAGACAAGGAAGAAAGAGACAATCAAAAAATCATGTTGCTTCTTCTCTCATAAAACCATTTCCTGAAATCAAAGCTCCAATCTCGGCTGGAAATGGAAGAAAAATTGATTGGCGAGTGGCGAGTGACGAGAAGGGGACATGCCGATAGGGTGGAGCTGGGAGGGGTTTATGTTTTGTCATTTTCTGCCCAGTTAAATTCAATTTGACTTTGTTTCAAGTTTTTTCTTTTATTTTTTAAAATTAAGTATTCTTGTTGGGCTTTGGGAGATAAAGTAAAAGAGTGGACTAAACATTTAATAGTAAATTAGTAAATTAGCTCACATTCTTCTTTTATTAAATTTTAAAAGTCCAATTCACTTTCCACTTTCTTCTTCCCTTCATCTCCTTCACATGCACGTTTTTTTTGCAGAAATCAGACCCATATGAATAAGCTGGGGGATGGGGATCGGATTTCAAGGGATATTCCTACTAAGGAAAAACTCCGGCAGGTGGGGGGGTCGATCGACCCACCTAACCCTACTGTAGATCAACCCCTAACTTAACCTCACCACATAATAGGTCGGCAACGCTCTACTGCTCTTTTCCGGAATTTTTTTTATCGAGTGTTGTTACACAAACAGACTCTCATAGCTTAGTTTTCCCATTTAACCAAGTTCATGGGACCTCCACTCTATAAAATTGGGTTACCACTATTATTATCTTAAGTTGTGGATTTGACTCTCATTCTCTCTAACAGTTTATACATTTGATCTCGATGCAAACTCTTAGTAAACAGATTTGCTAGGTTATCTGATGACCTAACATAGTCAACAGAGATAACTCAACTTGTGATCAAGTGTCTTACGATGTTATGTCGAGACTTACCATTGTATAACCCATTTTTCGCCCTTCCAATAACAGCTTGGCTATCGCAGTTAATCATCACCGGTTGTACGGGTTTGTTCCAACGTGAAATAAAAAATTACGGAGCCACTCGACTTCCTCACCGGCCTTATCTAAAGCAATAAATCTTGATTCCATGGTGGATCGAGCTATACATGTCTGTTTCGTGGACCTTCACGACACAACTCCACCCCTTATAGTGAACACATAGTCACTCGTCGACAACGAGTCTTGTGTGTAGGATATCCAATTTGTATCACAATACCCTTCTAGTACCTGGGGGTATCTAGAGTAATGTAGCTCAAAGTTTAGAGTGTACTTCAAGTATCTCAAAACTCTAATCAGGGCTTTCTAATGTTCCCTACTTTGATTGCTCGTAACGACTCAACTTATTTACAGGAAAATCTAGTTCAGGCCTTGCACAATTCGTGATATACATTAAACAACTTATAATCCTAGCATAATCCTCTTGAGCAACAGGATCACCTCTATTCTTGCTCAAGTGAATATTAAATACTAACGGAGTCTTGACCAGTAGACAATCATACGCATTGAATTTCTTAAGAATATTCTCAATATAATGAGATTGTGATAGGACAATTCCCTCAGGGATTATTTGGATTTTGACTCCAAGAATAACGTCAGCCACTCCCATGTCCTTCGTGTCGAAAATCCTTTTCAACATGCGCTTGGTATCATTAACCACTTGACTATTATGTTCCATAATTAACATATTATCTACATAAAGACATATAATAATGAAATCGTTATTCGTATTCTTGATGTAAACACATTTGTCACACTCATTTATCTCGAATCACTTTGACATCATAACTTCGTCAAACTTCAAATGTCATTGTAAAGGGGCTTGTTTCAACCTATATAGAGACTTAATCACCTGGCATACCTTCCTCTCTTGGTCAGGTACAACAAAGCCTTCAGGTTGTTCCATATATATGTCATTTTCTAAATCACCATTTAGAAATGCGGTCTTTACGTCCATTTGGTGAATCTCAAGATTCTTCAAAGTAGCAATTGCGAGAAGTACTTGAACATATGTTATTCTAGGACAGGCAAATAGGTATCAAAAAAATCTTATCCTTCCCTTTGCTTAAAACCCTTTACTATCAAACGGGTCTTATTTTTATCGTTTGATCCATCATCCTTATACTTTCTTTTTAGGATCCATTTACATCTTAAAGGTTTACAACCTTCTGCAGATCTGCCAACACCCACATGTGATTTTGCATAATGGAATTAATCTCACTTTTGACCGCTTCTTTCCAAAGTGGTCCATCGGATCTAGTAAGAGCTTCATTAACAAACCTTGGTTCCTCATCTAAGAGGAAAACTACATAGTCCGGTCAAAAGTCCTTAGCAATTCTTACTCTCGTGCTACGTCTCGACTCAAGAGTTTCTAGGTCAGAACCACGTCGTTTTCATGAAACAGGTTCTACCATTGTAGGCTCGGAACCAGTAACTTCATCTATAGTTCTAGCATTGAAGCTAGATTCAGCCTTATCCTTACACGGATAAATATTCTGAAAGAAAATAAAATTTCTTGATTCAATAATCGTTCCCACATTCATATCGGGTACTTCTCACTTATGGATAATAAACCGATAAGCATTGCTATTAAAAGCCTATCCAATAAAGATACAATCGATGGACTCAAGTCCAATTGTAACTTGCTTGGGTAGATGCACTTCTACCTAAGCCAAACACCCCCACACCTTACGTATTTGCAGGAAGGTTTCCTTCCTTTCCACATCTCGTATCCTTACCTTTAAGGGGAATCTAGTTCCAAGTAGTTAGCCGTTAAAACAGCTTCCCCCCACATATTATAGGGTAACCACGAACTAATTAACAAGGCATTGATCATCTCCTTGAGTGTTTGATTTTTCCTTTCAACAACGTTGTTAGATTGTGACAAACAGGAGGCAGTGGTTGGATGAATTATACCACTTGATTTTCACAACTTTTCGAATGGGGCTACATACTTCCCACCTCTATCACTTTGTACCATCTTAATTTTACAATCAAGTTGGTTTTCGGCTTCCGTTTTGAAACTTTTAAAAGCTTCAATAGCCTCATCTTTACTTCTTAAAATAAAAAGATAACAATAATGTATGCAATTGTTAATATATGTAATGAAATACTTTTTACCACCTCTTGTTTGCATAAACTTCAAATTACACACATTTGTGTAAATAAGTTCAAGATGCTTAATGCTCATTTGCAATGAATGAAACGACGGCTTAGCCATTTTTGCTTCTACACATATTTCACATCTTTTATTCTCATTAAACTCGTTTACTTTTAGTAAATCGAGATTAGCTAAATGTTTTATCGCATTTAGATTAACATGTCATAATCTACAATACCACAAGGCAGAGCACGAAGTCAAATAGAAGAAGCATAAGCATTATTATTATTTTCTTCATTCTTAGGCATTTGGCAAACTGTTGTTACATTGAGCTTAAAAAGCCCATTGGTAAGATACCCCTTCCAAGGAATATAACAAATTTAGACAATATAAACTTGTCAGCTTCAAACACTAGTCTAAAACCACGTTTGACTAGTACGGAACCCGACACAAGGTTCTTCCGGATATCCAGAACATGCAAGAACCACTTCACTCAAGATCAACTCTTTGCCGGAAGTCATCCTTAGCACGACGATTCCAACTCCAACCACGTCGGAAGATGCTTGGTTTTCCATGTTTAGCTTCCTCCCTTGACAAGGACGATACTTAGTGAAGCGGCTTCTATCACCACACACATGTGCGGTTGTAGCAGTGTCGATGAACCATATGCTGGGGTTCTCGACTATATTCACCTCTTCTGTGATGACAGCCGCTAGGTCCTCTAAAGTGAGGTCATTTTCCATCATGTTGGCTTGTCTCGCCTTCTTCTTCTTGGGCTTTCGGCAGTCCTTCGACATGTGGTCTGCTTTGCCGCAATTGTAGCAATCTCCATCAAACCTCGGTGCTTGACTCTTTCCCTTAGCATTGTCTTTGCCACTGGGACGCCCTCGCTTATAGAGCCACTACCTTTCTCCCACAAGTTGACCCTCGGGTCCATCGGGCCTTTGTCTTTTAGGTCTTAAATTCGGACATCAGCCTTGATGCGATGCTTTACAGTCATGCGACATCTCCTTTTGGTCGTGCTTGAGGTACTTTTGAACTCCTTCCAAGTTGGAGGGAGCTTCTCGATCATGGCTGCCATGATAAAGGCGTCGGGAAATAACATCCCTTCAGCATGGACCTCGTGCACAATTAGTTGGAATTCTTGCACTTGGTACATGATAGGTCGGGAATCCACCATCTTGTAGTCCAAAAATCGTGCTATAATAAACTTCTTTGTACCTGCATCGTCAGTACAATATTTCTTGTCTAGTGCCTCCCATATTTCTTTTAAGGTCTTCATATTTGCATATACAATATACAAACTATCCACTAAACCACTTAACAATATTTCCCTAAGGATGCTTCCAAACCCTGGTGTTGTTAAATAAAACAACACCTTTTGTAGCCAACGTTCGAAGTCGGCAGGCAGCGCTCTTGAAGAGTGCAACGATGCCGGCAAAGTTGGAGTCGAGCACCCCACCCCTCCAAGGTGGTTTAATGTCTCAAATGGGATAAATGGAGTCGCCAAAGACGACATGATAGCATGAGTTGCATTGTGTAAGTTATTCACGATCCGATTATTAGTAGCGGATGACATGGCGGCCATGTTGGATGATGGCAAAGGAACACTTGTAGTCAACGAAGCCACAAATGAGAATGGATGTGGTCCTCTAAATCCGGCAGTGGAGAGGCCGATGGAAGTGGTCGCGGGGAAAGGGACTCCGGTGGAGGATTCAGCCGCGGAGGGGGCGGGGACGATTGAAGAGACGGCGGCTCCGGCAGCGGTGGTGGACGATGCAGCAGATGAAGACGTCATTTCTAAGTAAAGGTAAGTTTAGTTTCTATTTTTATTTCCAACAGCAAGGTCGAATATTTCTCTTGCGATTGTTGCACATATACGTAATCTGTGGAACACAAAATCCGTGAACTGAAAATGGAAAAATTACAACTTGAATAAGAAATAAAAAATATAACCAAATACAAAGCCGAGTCGAGATAGGTTTGAAGGATTGAGGGAACGATATTCCTGCGTCCTTGGATAGCCTCTGATTCTTGCTCGTGTTTGGAGCTTCTGGACTATGTCCCGGCCCTTTCCTTCCGATTTGAAGGAAATTATTTTCTACTCTCACTCACACGTTCTCAATTATTCTCACGGTTGTGAATGAGTAATAAATCATTATGATATTGAACGTGTTATTTAAAAATCGTGGTCCATTACTAATTATATTGTTAATAGGCTTCCAATAAATTAATATCAGCTCATAATATAATTAAGAATAATTGGGTTACTTATTTATTAATTGATTGGCCCAACTATTTAATTCCAGATAAATAATTTCAATATTATTAAATAATGTATAAATACATTAATCTATTAATAATAATTTTCGAGGGAGCAGAATAAATACTGGGCATCTATTTGGGCCAGACCAAGGATCCTATACAAGAAATAAAGTCGGGCCTCAAATTAATTAATTATCTATGCTCAGTCTAGAGCAAAATTAATTAATAAACATAGATTCATTTCACTAGAGAATCCGTGCTGACTTACCCCTTTATCCCAACTTGAGCATTGGCTTGTATTTCATACTCAATTAGTCTCTGTATTTAAGAAACAAATATCCTCTAATTAATTAAGCTCACTGACAACTTAAATTAATTAACGTCTTATTATATTCCTGAGTAGTACCACTCGACCTTATTAAAACACCTGAAATTAATCAATCGGTCTGGTTTAGTGTGATAATCCTTACGAGTTACTCAGGGGGTATTATCAACCTATTTAACAGGGATACGGATGTCAGATACAGAGAATCAGTCTGAGCCACAAATAACTACTAACACCTAAGATACATAGATTCGGTCGCGATGGCGTTCACCATAGTAGGTCAAAGTAGTAGTTAGCTAAATGCACTCAACTGAAGTCTTACCAAGCTTAAGATCAGCTAAGTCACCGAGATCTTGATTCTCCACTAAGATCAATCAGGAGAACACATCTCACTGTAATCCATCAATACACCACCTTAAGTGTACCAATATAGACAAGCTGCCAAGACAAGCCACTTCTTATCTAAACTGCAGCTTAAACCGACAACTTATCCTTAAGTTGTCTCAGCTGTGATAACTGTTTATATCTTGTCAGTTCAACCAATTGAGTAGTCTTCTATGATACCCAACACACTACACAGTCTTAACTTTTATACAAGATAAAGGACTACATGTGCAATTATACATATATCAGATAGGAGAATAAAACAGTGGAAAGAAGAAACATATTGTATACAAGCATAAAATTTGCTTCCAGTATATGAAATCCCAACACGGTTCTCTATCCGCAAGAGAAATACTCCCAGCTAGTGCTAACGATTATGACATAATCTCTTCAAAGATAAAATGGTTTCAAGTCCGGCATAGCAGCACTGTAAGCGAAGGAACTCCATCGAACTAGAAGGAAGGTGAGGACAAAAGCTTTTGAACTTAGCTAGTGTAGGAGATGAAGTGAGAAAGCTTGAAATGTGTAGGAAATACTTTCACCTTAAACCTATTTATAAGCTTTCGCCACATGTAGGAATTAAAGCTCATGATGACCACCATCATCACACAAACGCTGGTTACAAGAGGTGGACGTTCAAGTCGGGGGTTTCAAAAGTAGTGGATGAATTGGAGTTAAACTCTTCCAAATTCAAACATTCAAATCATTATAATAATCTTATATTATTATATAATGGTCTCCAATATTATAGTAGACTTCAATAGCAATTTTATGGTACCAAAACATGGCCCATTCTCACTCCAAGCCCACCGAACAAGCCCGATAAACAAGTTCATAGACCACCCACTACATTACGCACTCAACTTCGAGCAACTATTTCTCACTCACCGAAAATTGAAATTGAGAAACGAAATACAATACAATCATCTACTCGAAACGTAGTTTGACGATGTATAATTTAATTCGAAAAAGTAATAAACCTAGGTGCTCGAAATCGTGGTCAAAGTGAGTTGACGGCAGCACAAATTCTGCTTTTAATGCGGAATTTCCAACAAGTACCTACTATACTAGCTATTAGGGTTGGGGACCTTGGGGTTGGTGGGGTAATGGTGGAGGTGGTATGAGAGGTGAATTTGGAGGAAATGATGATATGGGAGATGGGTTTGGCGGAGGCAAGGGTGGTGGAAGCGGAATGGGAGGTGGTAATGGTGGTGATGCTCAGTGGCATAACTAGGTTTTCCGTTCAGTGGGGGTCAACTATCGAACCCACTACACAAGACGTTTATAAAAGCACCACTGCCGCTCTTACCACTTCTTCACAATACGAATTCTATTTGAAATTTTAGTGGGCCACTGCCCCTAGCTGGCTACACCACTGGTGATGCTGGTAATATGGGTGGCTTTGGCGGTGGATTTGGTGGAGGCTCCGCCGGCAGCGAAATCATAGGTCAAGCTATTGTAGCCCCTCTAAAATTGTTATTGGTATAATCATCCGAAGAGGGGTGAGGGGATTATGCTTGTTAATTGACAATAATATTTGTTATAAAAATAATTGTATTTCATGTTGATGTTGAAGATGTACATGAATATGCATGTATTACTGTCACATCAAGTATTAATGAATCCATATTTTCCTAATTTACATTTTGAAAGCTTTTGTGGCTTTACATATTCCTTTAATTGTACGTTGTCATAGAATACCACTGATAATCTTATTTTGATTTAGACACCCAACTTCTGTTTGATGATTGATCAGGCTAACTGCGTTTATATAGAAAAACAAAGGTGTGAAGGCCTAGAAATAACATTTAATTAAGAGCAAAGGATCTATAACTACGCATTGTCCATGTTTCGATTCTCATTTATAAAATTAAAACAACGAGATGTGATAAGATAAAAAATAGGGGAAGTCTCCATGGAATGACATAAAGGTCAAGTTGGGTAGCCCATGGTTAAAGGTCATGAGTTCCAATTTCAGTGGCAACTTAATCACGCAAACTATTGTATAATGTTGTCTTAGTACAGTTAAACCTCAATAAAGTAATAATTTTGGTATCAAGAAAAAATATTCATTTAACGAGATTATTACTTTATCGAACATTATTTTAGTGCATTGACCCATATCGGGACCGGAATAAATTATTATCTTAGCAAGATTATTACTTTATCGAATATTATTTTATTGAGGTTTAACTTTATGTTTTAATCAACTTAATCACGCAAACTATTAGACTAACTGCATATTTTAATTAATTTCATATGATGATAAATATCATTTTCTTCGTTATTAAAACATACTCCCTTCGTCTCATTATTTGTAGCTCACTTTCCCCAAATGAATGTCCCATTATTTGTGATTCACTTCTAAAAAAAGTAAATATTGTGTGACCCAAAATTAACTTTCAAAAAGTTAAACAATCTGCATTACATAATACCACTTCCTAAACTTGTGTGCCGAAAACAATTGAGCCACAAATATTAAGACTGAGGAATAATAAATTATTAATTTATGAATATCACCATTTAATTGGAGGTTGTAACAGTTCATTTTCCAGGAAGCTACATATATTGTCGTTCATCTTGATTTTGGTTGCAGTTTTTCTGAAATTAATTTCATAAAAAAATAAATAAAAAATAGCATCCCTAAGAATCATTTAAAACATTTTATTTCCCAACATATCACGTGTAGAACTTGGTGAGACCAATCACGGAAGAATTTTTCTAGAAAAGACGCCAGTAATGATCCAGATCAAGACCCAAATGGCGATTTTTTTTTTATTTTTTTGGTCTTGGTCAAGATCCAAGACTATAATTTTAATACTTTTTTTTATTTTTCTTAATTATTTTTCTATTATCATTCAAAATATAAACGTGTTTTGTGTAGTCTCTTGATTGACAATAAGAATCTTTTATGGTGTGTTTGTAATAGCTTTTTTAAATTAATTAATTATTTTTTACCGTGCAAATTTTTAGAATTTGTAAAATTTGCTTTCTGTTGTGCCAATTAAAATATTTTTGGTACTTAAATATCATAATTTCATCATTAAAACAAACAAATAAAAAATAATTTGTTGGTCCCGAGAGTAACGTTCAGGTGTAGAGGGGGGGGGTGAATACACCTGGAAACCGATTTCTCAACTTAAAACGCGAACAGTCATTTTCAGGAAAGTGTCGTACTAGACCAAATAAGCTGTTCGGAATCGCGTGGCAGAGTGACTGACTTTACTGAGACCTGCTAGCTGATTAGAGTCAAAATTCAATACCGTTCAGATAGAGTTCAGTAGTGCGGAAATGTGTAGGCCCAAATTTAGTTGAGTTAGAAAAACGTTTTTATCAAAACAATTTCAGTATATTAGTGCATTCGATTAAGCTTGCTGAAACTCAGTTGAATGATTTAAAAGATATTTTCAGTATGCACAGTAAATCAATGCAACAGTAAATAAAGAACACAGAACACAAACAATTTTTAAAGTGGTTCGGATCCAACAATCCTACGTCCACTGTCCCGAAAGATCAGGAAGCTATGTATTATACTGAGATAGTCTCGGTCGGTTTGTACACTGGACAAACACTGGTCTTGAGATTTATACTGAGCAAGTCTTAGTTTACAGGGTATCAAACTAAGTGTTTGAAAAACTCTCCAATAGTGAAGGAGTCCTTTACAATAAGGATCAGTTCGACTATGAACTCCTTCGTCTAAGCTATAGATATGAACAGTTGAGCTTAGGTTAGAGGGATAGGGAACGAGAAAGTGGCTTCTAGAGCGACGAACGGCTAAGTATTAACTTTGGGTTCGTGTTCAGTCGCTTGGATACTAGAGGTTGTATAATTCTAATTCAGCTTGGTTCCCTATGAGCAGATGTGTAGTCTTTCGCCGGAGATTGTTTCTTCTAACTTCTTGCGGAAGACTTAGGACATTTATGAGTCGCTCTTTGAATGCACTGAGTTCGTTTGTGTGTTTGTATATACTCGTGTTCTCGTGTCATACTTCAATTTGATTTTATCCCTCTATTTATAGAGCAGAGATTAGGATAGATCCGTTGGAGACGACGATCCTTTGTCTCTCTCTTTTGGGTAGCTAACGGCTCTTTCAAAGTATGGTTGCAGTGTCATTTCCCTCCATTTCTGGAAAGTTGTTGACTTGCAGCTTTAACAGATATAGGACAGGTGGCTGCTTGTCATTGGTCGAGGTTCAGGAAAGTAGGTGAGACAGAACAGACTTCAAGGAGATCGAGGCGACTTCTCTCTTCCTCGTATTGACTCGCCGATTTGACTTTTAGAGAATCCGACGGTCGAAGACGTCCGTCCGGCCGTCGGCGAGTCGGTCTCTTATTCCGTAGCATGCTCCTACTCGAGTCGGCTCTACCGAAGATCGGCCCCGAGTTCGGTGAACTACTCCCGCCGAGTTCGGTCCACCGACTCCTTTCGCATATCTTGCTCCCGCCGAGTCCAAGATCACCGAGTCTTCTACTGCGACCGAGGCGGGTAATCTCCGAGCGCCCGAACCGGATGCGAGTGTCTCTCGAGTCGTAACCTCAGAGACAGACCAAAACATGTTACAACTGAATGGTTCATCAGTCAAGATAGAGTTTTGGGATCTTCAAATCTTCAGTAAGTATTCAGAGCACAAGGCTGCTGAGTTATGTCTCAACTGATTGTGAGAAGACTGAATCATCTCCCAACATAATTATAATAAGGTTTTACAAACACAACCTTATTTATTACTCGGTGCAGGTTAAGGACTTATTTTAACTAATTTGTGAGGACACAAACCTAATCTTATCTTATATACCAATTAAAGCAGAAGTCAAAATTGAGGAAATTTTGATTATATCCAAAAAGAAAAGAAAAGAAAAAGTAAATTGACCTAATTAGTTTAAAGTATTCGCATTTTTGTCAAATTGATCCATAATCTTATTTTTTTTGTTTTTTATTCCCAAATTACGAAAATTTAGCGGAATTGATTATTCTGCTAAGGTCAACAATTAGTCAATAATATTTTCAAAAAAATCATAAAATAAAAGAAGGTTATTTCTGGAAAAAAAAATTACGCAGACCAATTCGGCCAAATTATATAATCCAATTTGACATAAAATATAAAAAATTGCTAATTTGTGCAAAAATATCTGAATTTGATTATTGAAAACATTACAAATTTAGTTCAAACTTACAAACTTTTAATTTTTCACTATATCATCAGAAAAGAAGAAAAAAATGAAAAACTTTTGTCACGTGAGAATCAAATGTAGAAGAATACATAGTTATCAATATTGATCGCGTCGGAGACAGAGTTCTTAATTTATGAGTTTCCCTTGGCAGAAACGTCGGAAATTGGTGACGGGGAATGAACTCTAGGTGATTTTTCATCGGCCGTAAATGGAGTTAGTTACCGATTGACAAGCAGTGGCGGCTCAACCACGTAGCAACTAACCCACCCCCATCCCCACATTTGAAGAAGGGCCCCAAATTGTGTACTTTAATTTGTAATATCATTATTTCACATTTTGATTTTAGGTCACCATTAAAAGTACGATATCCAAAGGCACAACTTCTTCTATAATTATATAATATAAAAATAGTAATAATAAATTTATTCTTAGTACAAGATTCAAATCCAAGTAATTTAAGTTACAGTTAAATCTCGATAAAATAATAACTTTGGGATCGAGAAAAAATATTCATTTAACGAGATTATTACTTTATCGAATATTATTTTAGTGCATTGACTCATATCGGGATCGGAAGAAATTATTATTTTAACTAGATTATTACATTATCGAATATTAAGAATTTTCTATATGTAGTGGGGATATATAGTGGGATAGAAGATCCCTAGGTTTAACTGTAATTGCAATTTCTAGTTTAGGCCCCTAAAAAGTTCGTGCCCATATTGCAAAGAACCCTAGGTGATTGAACTGTTAATGTCCTTTGTCCGGCCCTCACCTTCATATTATCTCTCATTCTCTTCGGGACATTTCAGCAAACACTTAATGTGCACTCCATGCATATCTCTATTTCTTACTCCTTGGCTCTCTCATCCACCACCCCGCTCATTATCACTTTAGCAGCAATTTAAACATAAATAGATTTAGGATTCTAGTAACACCTTGTATTAGAAACTTGTTAAATGAAGAAATATGGAGCAAAATCAAGGAAAGAATTCAAGAAAATCACAGAAGATACTACTTCCTGCAGTTAGCAAACAATCTGAGAAACCACATTCATTTTTTTCAAAACTCCTTGCCCCCAGACCCCATGTGACCCTTTTTTAATAGTTCCTTAATCGGAACCAAAGAATTGTTTGGTTGGAGGGCGCGGACGAAGAGCAGTTTGGTTTTTGAGAATCTTGATGGAGGCGAAGGAGAACTCAAAGTCGGTGGAAGCGAGAAGAGTGAGGGAAACGAGCAGGGAGGCGAAGATGGAGTAATCTCAACTGTAGAGGTTTCTGCAGCGAGAATAGTGGATGGAGGGTGATAGAGGAGAGGGACTGACCGGAAAGTGGAGAATGACTAATTGGAAAGTAGTGGAGGCGGGGCGGCGTAGCTCCATGTGAATAGCTTGAATGCTTGATGAAATAATTTGCCTACTTTAGTTTAATTAATTATTTGATGTATTTAGTCCAATATAATCAATCATTTTGCAATTTACTAAAATGAATTGATTTTTTAATTAATTATTATTTGTTTTTTAAAAAATGTTATTTTTGAAACTACTAATTCTCAAATCTCTTACAATTGGCGGCCCTCATAAATATATATTTCTTAAATACCTTTCGATATTTTATTAATTATTTTAAAATATTTTTAACTAAAGTTAAATCAATTTTACTAAATTTTTATTATTTGACAACCAAAAATTAAGGAAAAAAAAGATTATGTAACCAAAGATGCAAAAATTGGGATTTATTTAGACCAATTTGAAAAAAAATGTAAAATATATTGACAAATTGCAACATCCGCAAAATTCATGCCAAAATTACAATCTGATCCCCAAGAGTCCCGTAATATTCCATTTGTATACCCCATGATGATCGCGTAACGACTCAAAATGGGGTAACGTGGGGGCAATCGTGTCAAAATGTGAGAGCGAGAGGTAAGAGAGAAATTTTAGATATAGAAAATTCCCATCTTCCAGCCTAAGAATCCAACAAACTTTTACTACCATTATTGTTCGGTATAAAACTCAGTTTCAGATCATACCTTCTGAATCTTCACCCTATGACACGCGCGCATCCATTTGGGTTACTGTTAATTCTTCGTCTCTAGGTAATCCGTTTCCTTCAATTTTTGGAAGATTTGATTTTGATGCGCTTTCATGAATCTAGGCATGTACAAATCCATTATGAATGTTTAATTTGGGTATACTCTTCTTCATGAACCTCGATTTTTTGCTTTTGTGTTCGAATATTTATGGGTTTTACTGGAGAACTGTTTGTAGATAGTTTTTTAAATGGTTATTTAATCAACTTGATGTTTCTGACTCGGTTGTATACTTACATTTAACTATGAAAAAATTGTAACTGTTAGTTTTTGACCTGCATTGTGTACGATGTTGCTACCAGTTTCCATTCTTTTTGTTTAGATGTTCAAGATAATAGGTGGGAAACATGAGTAGTGAGAAGTAGTTTCCATCTTCCAATAGGCGTTTATTTAATCTAATATGTTGTTTCTGATACATATGATTATATATTAGGTTTGTTTCCTAATATAAACAATGCAGATAAGAATTAATAAATGGACTCAAAAGATAAACCCATGCTTCAAGGACAAAATTAGTCTTTCGATCTTCTATAGATCTTCTTTGGATTTGTTCATTAGTTTTCCGTTGTTTGCCGAAGAATGTATCAGAAATATGTCATCAGTCATTACAAACTGCATTTTCTATTAGTTTGCAGATTCATCTTACAATGTAAAATCATTTAATCTTATCTTATATAGTTTTCCAACATCTTATCTGATTATTTACCTCAGTGAGTCCCCCTATTCCTGCACTTATTTTTCTTCTTGTAGAGGGTTGTTCAGTTTTTAACGATCGAATCTACAATGGCCAAATCCAAGAAGCTGGACCGAAAATCTGACTCCCATAACCATTTGATTAGCCTGCATAAGTTATCATCTAGGTGCACGAAGGTATGCGGTCACGATGAGAAGAAATCATCAGCAAAGACAGAATGGGAAGATGCAGAATGCTCAGTCTGTTTGGAGTTCCCTCACAATGCTGTTCTCTTGCTCTGTTCCTCATATGATAAGGGCTGTCGTCCTTACATGTGCGCTACCAGCCACCGTTACTCTAACTGTCTTGATCAGTACACCAAGGCTACTACAAACAAGACCTCAAGATCATGGCAAATGTCATCTGGGATTTCATGCCCTCTCTGCAGGGGCCAGGTGAAAGGTTGGACCGTGGTAGAACCCGCACGTAGCTACCTTAATGCAAAGAAGCGGCCATGTGTGCAGGAGGGATGCTCTTTTGTCGGGCAGTACAAAGAGCTAAGGAAACATGTTAGGTCAAAGCACCCTCTTGCTCGCCCTCGAGATGTAGATCCTTTGCATGCTAAGAAATGGCAAAAGCTCGAGAATGAGCGAGACCTTAGTGATGTGCTGAGCACAATTAGGTCTAGCATGCCTGGGGCGATTGTCATTGGTGATTATGTGATCGACTATGGTTCTTCTTCTGATGATGATGATGATATGGATATGGATATGGTTGGTTCTTTCTATGGAGCCTCGTCGTATACTCGTGCAGGTCAAGTTGTTGAGAGGCAGAATCCTCCACAACAACGCGTTGGATTAGTGGTTTCGCATAGGGCAGCAAGGCGTAGCAGCGAAACGAGGTAGATCATGTGGTTGATGCAGATGGAAGTAGGTACATGGAAATTGTAAGATACTTCAGTGAAGCATTACTGTCTATACTACTCACTTGTTGATTTCTGGTTATTTGCTTAATTTGTACAGAGTAAAAGATGTTGAAACACTTCATTTTCTTTCTTATCAATCTGTACTGTAGGCTCTGCTTAGTGTCAGCTATATCTTTTTGCATTGTACTTCTGAATGATTTATTGCCTACATCATAACCTTGCTTTATTTAGTTTTCTGAATTTCTGGAAAGTTGATTTTTTGGTGCATATTGTCAATAATCTTTCGAATTAATAAAAAATAGAAATACTACTAATATTTTTGTCTTGGGTCGTGGGTTACAATTATAAGCCCATATGTATAGTATTTTGGGCCTAGTCGATCATTTTCTTTTGCAACCCAAGTAAGAAAATGATCTGAAATCTTTAGTCCATTTCTCATTATTCTTTTTAGTTTTACATAAGCCTTGTTTCTGACATAAGATCAACTGTCCAATTGGTGTTCAATTCAAAACTACGTAGTTTTAAATTAAAAAAATACACTTTTTACTTATTTATTTTATCATCTCTCAATCTTATCCTTTAAATATTTTATCCTTCCTCGATTTTATCATTTGAATCTATCATTTTTTAAATTTAA